>VXAA01002331.1:157648-188600 GCA_013399115.1 Anseranas semipalmata
CAATGAAACATTATGGACTGACCACAACCTCCATCTTCCATTCCCTGTTCCCCTGTGCCACTTGGTGGGAGGAGGTAGAAAAGGATGGACTGGGGGGAGAAGTTGTTTTTAGTTTACTTTTAGTTTTTCACTGATCTAGTCTGTTAATAGTTGGCAATAAATTACATTAATCTCCCTATGCCGAGTCTGTTTTGCCCATGATGGTAACTGGTGAGTGAACTCCCTTGTCCTTATCTCAACCCATCAGCCTTTTTTCCATCATACTTTCTCTCCCAGTTCCTTTGAGGAGGGGGACTGAGAGAGCAGTGTGGTGGAGCTTAGCTGCCCATCAGTGTGAAACTACCACCGAAAGATAATATATGGAAATGACAAGGCAGTACAAATACACTTACTCTGAATTTTGTAAAAAGCAGACCGTAATTGTGCTGTTGTGATATTGACAAGAAACAAAGGAGGTGACTTTTCCTTATACTTACTAAGATTTTTTCCTTAAGTGTCTCAATGCCTCAGTCTTCTCAGACAAAGCCTGATAGTGCTCACTGTAAACTCTTTCAGATGGGGACTGTCTTGTTACACCTGTTGGAACAGAGCCTTGATCAACATTTTAGCTTTTGTATGATTGCATTTGTTGTCTGTACTATCTGATGTGCTAAGCTTTGCTATTTCTCTTAAAGTTTTAAAATATCCAAAGTTCCATTCCTCAAAGAAGGAAGGATATTCTCACATGTTATTTCATAACTCTAGTACCTGGCTTTACAGCCATCCAACACAGTCAGAAGCCAGACAGAAAACCAAAGCAATTCCTCATTTTTATCATTGAAAAGCTAGCCTCCAACAGAAACAAGCAACTGAGGACAGCAACAACTTCGATGAGATTTGCTGTCAGCTATCATTCACACAATTGTGCTTTGATGTCATTTTATCTTTTTGCTTCCTCCCACAAGAGTTCTTTTTAAATTGTGCTGAAGTCTACTTTTACTCATGTATGCCACACACCCCTTTTTTATTCAAGAAAAGCCTTAAGCAGCTGGCTCTAATCAAGAGTAGTAGTTAAGGAAACTACTGTCTGAGATTATGTCTCATGTCTTATTACATGAAAACTCCTTTTAAAGGAATGCTCTCAAAGCATTACCTACCTGAAATCAGATATTTACTGTGGAACTGGCAATTGAATTAACACAATATATTTAACAAGAAGTTTTTTGTTTGTTTGTTTTTTGAAAAGTGCTTCAAAGAAAGATTTAGATTTGTAACTTGTATGGAGGTCTCTGCTTTTCTTATAAACGCAGAGACTTAAATTCTCCATCTTAAAGCAGCAAATATGGACCTGATCACAGCATTCCCCAGGAAAAAAAACAAAACAAAAAAAAACAGACCCTGACATACATCACCATATGCAATTTGAAATATGCCAGAGAGAGCTGTCTAAAGCCAAAATACAAGCATTTCTTCTTTCTTTTGTTTTAGAGTCATAGAATCAAAGAAGGGTTTTCGGTTGGAAGAGACCTTAAGGACTACATAGTTCCAACCATGCATGGAAGGGTCCTTCGATATTTTCCCACATTTCATATTTTTCAGCAAGTTTTACAAAATGCAGACAAGCTCAGCAAGTGACAGAATCTACATAGCTTTTATCTTCTGCAGAGAAAGCAGGTTCAGAGTACAACTGAGAGTGTGTAACATTGGTCTCTTACTGTGCAATTATCTGCAAATATAGCAAACCACTGAAATGAACTGGATTACAAAGAACCTTCTTTTGTCCTGGAATGTATCAGTGATCACTCTGACTCACAGATGAGAAGGTGGCAAAATTACCAAGCTTTAGTTTGGACTGTTTGCCAGAGAATTGGTAAACTATACCATATAAACGTGACCAGAACTACCTTGGACTACTGTGTTCAAAGTAAAGATTCTGATATAATAATACAGTAGCACACAATCATGTAGCGGACAGAGCATGAAAGAAGAGAAGGATAAATGGTTTTAAGCTCAGGTTTATGAAACTGCTAGCAAAAACACTTTTCAGTTTAGCTTGAAGTCGATGTATTGAAATTAATATATGCTTTATCACCTCTCTTTTCCTTTTCTAGCTTATGTAGTTAGTTCAATGACCGCTTTAAAAATAGCCCCTTACCATTAATTTCACTGAACTGACAAAAATGCTGAGTACTAAACACTGAAACAAAGAAAGCTGACAAAGAAGAGAAGACACTTGTACAGATAACGTGTAGCTGTATCCATTACCCAGTTAGAACACAGAAATACCATACAGATAGAGATACAAGCAATATGCTTAACTGTATGCTAAAAACTCCAAGGAACAATTATAATGCAGCAGCAGACCATCTTTATCACCTCAAGACCTTGTGAAAATAATTTTCAGTATGTCAAGATAAACAGAACAAATTAAAACAAACAAACAAAAACAAACAAACAAACAACAACAACAACAAAAACAACAACAATAAGTAGGAATCAAACCTTGCAATAAATGAATAAATAAATTCTCTCTTAAGGGGGGTAGGGGGATATTGCCTAAAAATAGTCTTGTTTTAGGTTTTATTTAAGGTAGGAACTGTAATTTATGACTTCACTTGCCAGCATAAAGTTCAGAATCCAGTTGCATTCAACATTCACTGGACTACTCGCTTTACATTGCTGAAGTTTTTAGACAGCTTGCAGTACCAAGTATTATGAAAACCACAAACAAGCATAAAATACTAAGGAAGCCAGTAATGTGGAACCTGATGTGTAAAGGAACAGTAACATACCGTTAGTGGACCTTGGAACCTTTAGTGTTCCTGGATTTTTTTTTTGCCTTTTCTGGTCCTTGATTACAGAATTCTGCTAAACCTGCTGCTGGGATCGCCAAGGAGCAGAACGAAGTCACTTTCTGAATCACTTTTGGATCTATACTAAGTAAAAACTTAACGCCTTGTGTTCTCCCTCATAAACAGTTTAGCATCTTTCAGGTTCCAGTTTAAACAGTCAACATCCTTAAATATTAGTTTCACAGTGTAATAGAACTAGAAGTTTTGAAAATAACATGAATAGAGAAAATACTACAGAAACAAGTAAATGTAAAATGGAAATTTTAAGCATTAATTTCCCAAAACAATGCCTTAACAAACTAATCTTTGAGTATGTCTATTATAGGGTATCTAAGGACTCAAATGTTTCCGTAATACAAAAATAAGTGCATAATTCCTTGTATGTAAAAAACTATAAAAAATGTAAACATTAAAAAACATAACAAGTAAAAGCAGAGCTCAAGCAGAGGCAGTTGCCAGCTGTGTTTCTCTAACAGAAACACTTAGCAATGTATTAAAAGAAAGTAAAAATTAAAGGAGAAATTAAAGATTCTGATATTATATTAAAAAAGAATGCTATTAAATGATACTACTAAGAGTATCTTAGTTCTTCATTCCAATATTCAGACAGAATAGCCTACATTGGCAGCTTAAAAGGTCAAGTCCCACAGATACTAAAATACTCCAGTAATATTTTTAAATGGCTAGAAGATCTATGTAATGATATACAGGCTTGACAATATATCTGAGTATAAAAATTTATGAACTTGTGGCTGATCAGCTCTTACTTCAATCTCTAGGAACTAACAGAGAAAAAGTACAAATTCACTCTCATGAAGGGATGACAAACTTTTTAAAGCATATACTAGTTTGTTGCAGAATGTAAGGGATATTACCCTTCTCAATAATATTGCCAACTACACTACTTGCAGCGGGAGCTACTCTGCCTCTACCATTCTAACAGCAGCCACTTTGCTGTATCTGCTGAATGAATCAGCTTTCAAGCAGAAAAGATATGGAAAATGTTTTGAATTTTAATTTCATTGGAAGGTTAACTGCTGTCGCTTCAGTTTCAAGTTCGGCTTTGTATGATAGACAGATTGCTGTTTCGATGTGTGAGCTCAAGTTTTCATCATGTAAATACTTCAGCAAAATGCTAAACTGAAAGAAACAGTTTCCATTAACTGAACTATTCAAATAGAGATATACCCTTTTCCAAGTCAACAAGATAAAGTCTCGCATCATTATTCCTGCTACTTTTGTCTTCAGATCTCCTCATGTGGCTCCTGTAACTATGGCAGAATATGTTTAAAAAAGTGTCGCCTGCTCCACTGAAATGAATAACCTTCTTTTGTCAGCCAAGCACTTCACAGACTGTTGTGCTTTCCCTCTGCTTGTGCCACAATGGATGCTTGCTATGCTCTGAAGTCAAATATGTCTTAAATATTTTTATGTGTATTTTGTCCATCTATGGTACAGTAAGAAACTGGTGAAAGACTTCTGAGAACTGGACACATTCCAACAAAATAGTCAGCTGTTAAATAATTTGAGATTTTTGAACAAATAGTTAAATAGACTTACTTTCCCCAGGATGATTAAGAGTGATTTTTTTTATATGCTTAGCACACCCATGCTAATAGGAAGAAAGGGAAAAAAAATGTAACCCTCCTGTTTTGACAACAGATTCTGGAAGAGTGATATTTCTCTTCAGACAGTGGAAAAAATGCCTAAGTTGCCACAAGATTTTTCATGATTGTGGCAGATATAAAAACAGAACTAACTAAAAGGAACCTAACATTTTTATGGAATAGGTATATGTAGATATGGATGTGTGCATGTTTGTCAGACAGCATAATAAAGTGAACTGCAGCTGTTTTAAGAATTATGTGCTAACTTATTTATTTTGGTCTAATTTATGAGACCTAGTTGCTGCAGAAAATATTCCACAGGAGTTGGTCCCATTGAAGCACTAGCCGTTCCTCCAGATACAGAATCAAGGGAGACAAACATTTGCCCTTGATTCAGATTCCAATTTGCATTTCATATATTTCTCTGATAGAAAGTATAGTCATCCAAATCCAGAAATGGGAACAAGCATCATAGAAGTCACAAAGTTGAAGCAAACAGTAGGGTAAAGATAACAATGTAGAAACAAACACATGCACACACACACACCATCAGTAACAAGCTAGGACTGTTAAACTAAATAGCTAAATTTGCTAGTTAAATGCCTTGAGGCAAGTACGGGAAGGGTTTAAAAACAGTTTTTCTTATATATACACTGCTAAACAAGTTGTATAGAGCTATTAGACTGTGAAATAGATTACTTATGTAGCAATTAGCATTTGAACATTGGAAAAGCAGTACACCTGTTAAAAATTGCTACATTTTCTTAATCAGGTACCTAAATTAGTGTACTTTAATAAAGGAGTATCCAAACACTTCCAGGGAAATAAGTGATGTCTAGAAATGATCATGCAAGGTTAATAAGAATGTATTTTTTCCTCAGTTTACAGAGACTGAACAGATCCCAATTTACGTAACTGTTGAACTGCCACAAAGTCCAACATAAGTCATGACATAAGTTGAGATCAAACATCTGCACAGGGAGGAAAGCAAACATCTGGAAAATGACTGTGTGTTATCTTTTCATCCAATTTCCTGAAACTAAAAACCTGACAAGTGCACTTAGTCGTCTATGGGAAGCAAAACGGGCATTTTACAGTCCTTTTTGCTAGGCAGTTTATTTACCAATAAAAAAAAAAAAAAAAAAAAGTGAAATGGTTGGCAAAAAGCAGAAAAGCAGTACCCAGAAATCTTGTCATAGTCATGGAACAACAAGTGCAGGAATAACAGTTGCTCAGTGTCCACATTTTGGCATGCTAGTGATGCTTGATACCCAAGAACAGAGAACTGGCCAGGGTATCAGGGTACTATAAAAAAATGGCCTTTATTTATTCAGCTTATTCGAAATTCTCTTTCATTTACCATTTGAAGACTTGATTCTACTGGTCAGAGTTAAAGCTCTCATCCAGCACACAGGTATAAAGTCAATAACATCAAAAGTTGCATCTGGTATCCAAATCAACATTGGGAGAAGCAGAAGAAGACACAATTTGTATTACTCTTCAAATTCAGCAAGTTTTCAAAGTGTCTGGCTGGCTCAGGCTCCACCTGTTTTCCAAGTTACTATTTGATTCTTCTGTATAAACTATACCACACCTTTCACTGGACCAATTTAACAGGAAATCAATTATTGCTATAGATTTCTATATAATTAAAAACAAAAAAGTTTATGAAGGGACGTGTTACATCTTCTGCAGCTTGTTTTAAAGACAACCAACAGCTTTGATAATACTAAAGCTGGCCATCAAGCACACTATAAAGCCTATACACTGCTAATTAAGTTTCATGTTAGGTTGCTGGAGAGGAAAGTGTCAAAATCATCACTTGGATGTGAATGAACTTCACATTTGTGCTCAAAGATAGCTGCTACTTAAAGTAGCTATACATAGATAATAATTTTCATAAACAGGTATACTGTTAATATTATTTACAGTGTTGTTAGCTATTTCTGGTAGTTTGCACTGATAATTAAAATTACACAATAGGAAACTATGCTAAGCCTTTCAAATTAAACAATATTTTTTGTGTCTTTGGTTATGAAATTTCAGTTCAGATGTGTTAAAATAATTCCTTTTTGGTGACATCAGAATTAACTATGTTATGGTTTTTGAGGTTACATGTTTGAAATAAACATCTCCAAATTCAGTGAGTAACAAGTACTTGTCACTAAAAAAAAATCAGCTTTCTTAGCACTGAGGCTTTCCAGTTCAGAGAACACCATCCATTTCCTTTCAAGGACATATCATCTATCTTCTACTTATTCTCTCAGATGTAAAATTACAAATCATTCTGACTGCCAATTAACTTGCCATATGTACATAGTTTTCCTTTAAAATGCAAAGGAAGCTGTCTAGAATGGCAGGATTTCAGACACTATTGGGACCCAGTTGAATCAAATAAGCTAAAGATATCTCAAAATATAAACACTACATTATATTGAAGTTTGTCATAAGAAAAAAGAATTTATGAGCTGAGTATAGTTTAACTCAGTCTAAAAAATATTGTTTGTGGTCTGTGCCTCCCCTCCATCTATTCACCTGTTAGGGAAAAGAGAATTTACAGCACTTCTCCCCAAAAATGATTCTATAAAGGGTTATAAAGGAGAATACAGTATTGATAGCTTTTAAGATATATGTATTAGGAGACAATATAAATGATGAAACACCTCAGAACTTTTCAACCCCTTTTCTTACACTATGCAACATTAAGTTTTATCCTGAAATGAGTAAAGAATCAGCTGTAGTTTCATTTTTCTCTGATTTGTTACCTTTCACTTAAGGAGACAGCTACTTTGTTCTTTAGTAAAGTAGATCTTTAAGAAAAAATACCATATCTTAAACAACGGAATACCCACATTAATAAGTCCACATTAATATCGTGCTGTAGTCCTAAGTGGCACTGATGATTGCTCAGGCTGTTCCACCAGGCCTTCTGGAAGATTCCTTGCTCCACCCATACAGAACTTTGAGTTGACTACAGCTCTATCTTTGTCATTTTCAGTCCTTGAATTTAGTTTAAAGCACATGCTTAGGCACATCTTGGAAGATATCTTTCTTACTGTGACAAGAAAGAGTATGTTCAGTTCTAATGAAGACTATGGAAAAATAAGCCAGTATAAGCCAGGCCGTAATTCAGAATTTACCCTCTCTCCCCCTAAAAAAGGAAAACAGCTGCAGAGAACATTCAACTGCAAAATTACATAGCAAGACTCTTAAAGCACAACAAATTAATATTCAGTTTAGGATCTCATGGACTAATTTATCAAAAGAAAGCAGTTACAGAAGTAGCAAACCTCCAAGTCTTATATACACCTGTAACTAAATGTAGAATTATAATAGTCCATGGGTTCTTAACATGTTCAGTGCTTTGTATTCCCCAGTTAAAACCACACAAACAACACACACACAAACAACACACACACAAACAAAAAACAGTCCTACCCGTTAATTGGTGCAGATAGCCCAGACAATATTCCTATATCTGAAGACAAGTAGGTCATGCAGTCTTACACTCACAACAAAAGTAAAGGTAAGTGGATAACTAATTACTAGTAAACTGTCCTTTCATCTCTGTTCCAAGAACTTAAAGAATTATTGACTTGTGAGTTGCAGGATTGAGTTTTCACACACAACACATCTGCAAAAAGTGAACGTGAATTAATTTTAGCCAATGATATTCGCTGATCAAGAGCAATACTATGGACAGGTTTATACTTTTACTTGGTGTAACTACAGAGGCAGGTATCAGTTTCTTTACTTGGCTTTAACTGCCTAGGGTGACTGATTCGCTGGAAAACAGATAACACTTCTTTTTGGGGGGGGGGGATGTATATACACGTCCAATGCTGTCTACACTGCGAGTACACACTACTTTCTGGAGCTTTTTAGTTTTGGTAATAAAAAACAGAAAACATTTTATTTTAAAAAGTGACTGAAGTCCATCTAGAGAAGACAGTAAGAGTTTAAAAAGGATCTTTTAGGCAAGGGACTGTACTAAAGTACAGTAGTTCTGAGATTGTAGATTGCCAGATAAGAAAGGCTTCTTAAAGTCTAATTGTAATTGTGTGGAACAATTTTGGTTAGTTCATCGTGTGCTGAACTACTGACTGAGACATTTCTGAAGATGCATTTTTACCATTTAAATGAATGTTAAGATCGAGATATATTAATTACAGAATAATGCACGCCATTAGAATAAATAGTCAGATTTGAAAAGTCTGAGAAGTAAACATATTTGGTTGATAAAGAGTTGGGGAAATCCTACATTAGTAATTAAGATCTATTACTTCAGCGCTGTGGAATTCCAGACAAAGGAATTGTCATATGATAGTTCTACAGGAACAATGTCACCGTTTTACGCCACAACCCCCCCTTTCTATTACTGAAAGGGATAAAGGGAGAGTCCTGATGCTGTGCCAGCACTGCTCAGCAGTAGCCAAAACACTGGTGTGATACCAACGCTGTTCTAGCTACAAGTGCAGAGTACAACGCTATATGGGCTGCTGTAGGGAAAGTTAACTCTATCCCAGCCAGACCCAGTAAAATATTTGAAATTTCTTGCAGAGGAAATTCTAAATGAAAGAAGTTTACAAGTGCTCCGGGAGAAACTAGACACGTATATCAACTCAGAATCAGAAGGTAACTCAATAGACAAAGCTTTGCCAGGCTTAGAAAAACTGCCAAAAATAGTTGGGGGTCTAGGAAAATGTCAAGGAGAGATGTATTGCATATGTTGATCCTGTCTTTATTCTTCCCTACTTGTTTACTTATGCATCTAGCTGCATAACAGGACAGGAAGCAAGGCTGCATATATCTTTGGTACCAGACACACATCTACAGAGCTGATACACAGAATTCTTGAACTTGTCTGACTTTCTTGTATTGTAGTAAGAAAAAATTCAAATATTTTCCATGAACAACAAGCCCAGTCTATGTTCCGGGTGGAAAATATTATTCTCACAACCACACTACAAGTCAAAAAGTACATACACAAAAGAAAAAGTTCATTCTGGGCTTTAACACTGAAACACATATGAATCAGTAATTAGATATTCCTGATTTGCTGAGTCTACTTCCAATGTATTCTACTGGACAGACAGACTAATGCATTTGAATACATTTCTCTTCTGATCCTTGATTAGAAAGTACCAAAGGTAATACTCCAAGCTGCTTTCATATTTAGTATTTTCTGTAGAAACATGTAACAACATGGTGTGTCATGCTGAGAAAAATAGTCACATTCTTAATAATGTTGGTCCTAGGTGACAGAAAATAGTAAGGAAGAGGTTCATTATTTCTGTTACCCCCTGCACAAAACAAACAAACAGAAAAGAGTAAAACATTTCTAGCAGTAGAAGAAATAAGTCTAGGTAGCTCACTTATTAGAAGTGAAGTACTAGTGTAGCCTAGGAAATTGTTTTGCTGTTCACAGAATCACAGAATGACTGAGGTTGGAAGGAATCTGTGGAGGTCATCTGGTCCAATTCCCCTGCTCAGGCAGAGCCACCTAGAACAGGTTGCCCAGGACCATGTTCAGATGGCTTTTGAAGATCTCCAAGGAGGGAGACTCCACAATCTCACTGGCAAAAAGCCAGAGGCTTGGTGACAGCTGACAGCGCAGGGTCTCAGGATGCATCTGGTTCTGCCTTGATGGAGCTGGTGGCCATGTCCCTGCTGCTTCCCCTGCACTGGCTTCACTCTGGGAGCACCTGGGACAGGGGGCTGGCGCCCCTATGCAGTCACTGCAGGACAAACAGCCCTGCTGGGGTAATAGGACTAGGGAGGGCAGTGTGCAGCTCACAGACTTTGCCTGGTAAGCAGAGGGAACAAGGCAGGCTGTGGCAAGAAAATAAGCCCCAAGCAAACCCTAAGACTGATGATTAAGGAACTCCCACAACAAGTGTCACGATACTGTCAGCAAAGACCTCAACACTGATGCTAAGTGATAACCCTCCCCAGCCCAGACTGTGTCAACTAGGACTCAGAAGATTTAGGTTTTACACTAAAAAAGAATTATAATTAAATATACTTAGATCAGTCTTTCAAAGAGCAAGACAAAGTTACGGATTTGAGTGATCAAATTACAGTGCAGTATAAGATATACTCTTCTTACCGCAGATATAAAGTAATATATTTTCAAGAATTTTGTTAGGTTACATTTAAGACTCAGAGCAGTAGAATTTCAAAGTTCCTACCCCATAGTAAACAAGAACAAACTAAAGTTTCTGTTTAACCAATAGAGGATTATTGTTTTTTTTAATTTACAGAAAATATCTTTATTTTCCCCCCCTTCCTGTGGTTGGTACTTTTTCACTGTAGATCTGTTCTGCTTGGTATCCATGATAATTTGATTAAGGTATTGGAACTAGTGCAAGTCAGAGGCAAGCAACACTTCAGATTTGTACTTTGCACAGCTTGGCTACAAGAATTCTAAGCATTATGAGCTATCATTGGCATGACCCAGAGTTTTCAGTGTTACTTATGTAAAATCTCATTTGAAGACTGAAGTTTACTAAAACGGAGTATAATTAAGCTAATATGCACTTTAGAGTAAGCCGTGAATCACATCTTTGTAATTTGTTTTCTGCAGTTTCTGAGCACTATGCATTTTCTTAGAGTACAGGAAAGTTAATGACAGTAGCATACACTACATGATAAACAAATATAGAGTAATAAAAGCACCAATTGTCTGTATATAGCATAATTCTTGTTTAATACACAGGATTGTATGGAATTAAGCTCAAAGAACAATGAAGATAAGAATTATGCACAGGTCGTATTATGTGACCTTGTATTTGTTACACTATAAATTAAAACAGGTAGATAAGAATTAGATTCATGTATGAATTCACACAGTAAATAAAAAGTTGTACATTTATTTCACTGAAATTGTCATTAATCTTTATTTTGACCAGTTTATGAGGCTGTATATGGCTACTAAAAGGACATCTTATTCATGCTATATGTTGCTAGTAGCCAAATCTCTGAGATACTGAACACTAAAACTGAATTGCAACCTTATTTAGTTCACTGGTCTTTGAAACCTACTTGCAAGCAAATTAGCATTGCTCTGGGCTTGTAATTAACAAATGCATTTATGATAATCTGTGTATCCACATTTATAACTTTATCTCTGGAAGCTGACTCAGCATTACAAAATATGTTCAGGAATATCATAGTTAAATTCCTGATAAGCACCATTTGCATGAACTTTGCTTCATTTTACAGCACAATACTTCCACTGTTTGAATCACTACTGAATTCCATGGCACCAGTAACAAACTGTGGAAAAGGATCTTTCTGAAGCCCTAGTCTTAACTTTAAGCTGTGAATGAGGACTCAACATCACATTTAAATTGACTTTGGGGAAAAAAAAATTATTTGCAACATTGGCAACATCTGGGAAATTCCTCCTCCCAGTGAGCTCTAAACAAAAGACTATTGAATTACAAACTTCTTCCTGTGCTCAGCCAAGAACAGAGTCCCACAGAAAGAAAGTGAAGACCACTATTGAGAGCACCTATTAAATTTGTTGGATACCAGTAAGAGAACTTATCAAAGACAAAGAAAGTAAAGGCAAACCAACAAGTTTATCTCTTCAGGATGACTCTTACCTGAAAAGGACCTGTTGTGAAGATTTGTATAAGACTTAGCTTTGGTATCCTACCATAGGATGGTACCTTGAGCACAGTTTTATATCCTTGTCCCTTTTGCCATTTCCAGTTCAGATAAAACAACACTCTCACTGGTTTAAGGCTTGGCTGCCTTCCAAGGAAAGGGAAGGAAAAGCTAAAGTAAGCTTAACCCTTTGCATCTTACTTCTTCAGTAAAGTATTGGAATACTATCAAGAGCAGAAGAGGCTTGAGCCTAGAATTTATTTATCCTTAAATATTGATCTCAGTTACTTGTAGCTGAGTATCTTGCAGTACAGATATTTAACATGACTTGACTTATAGAACTGCTTCCATGGAACTGCCAACATCCACCCCTGTACTACACAATTGCTGTAGGAAACGAATTTTAAACCAAGCTACTTCTGGCTACTGTTTCCTTTAGCCAGATCCTTGATGAACTAATAAATAAATAAAATCATCACAGAAGATAGCATTATTTCCTTAACTACCATCCATTCTCCCAGAAGTCTAAGCAAATGCTGTTCAACTAACACTGATGGTTAAATGCTGTAGAAATAGGCTGAAAGCAGTTTAGCCAAGAATAAGAGAAGCCAGACATTGAAGGCATGGGTAACCCTGTCTAAACTGACAATTTTCTTGAAGTATGGCTCCATCTTAGTGCAGATACGGATAAGTGCTGTTGGTAGCCCCCAAAACCTTCTCTCCTCCAGCCCCAGTCCCTCAGCCTCTCCTCATAGACCAAGTGCTTCAATGTCCAAACATCGTGGGGGCCCTCTGATGAACTCTTTCCAGTTTATTGATTTCAAGTATATCTCATGATATCACTAATCACTCATAATAGCACTCTTATAATATCATTGTTATGATGCAGTGCCAAAACTGGACACAATGTTGTAGATGTGGTCTACTGAGGGTTGAGTAGAGGGGAGTAATCATTTCCCCATCTATCAGCTCTGATTCTTTTAATACAGCCCATCACACTTATGGACTTCTTTGTTGCCAGGGCATGCTGCTGGCTCACATTCAGCCTGTCTCTGAAAAGGCACCAAGCTCCTTTCAAAAAGATCTGCTCTATAGCCATTCAGCTCCCAGTCCATGCTCTTGCAAGGAGCTCATCTTCCCCAGGGGCTGCATTTTGCATTTGTCATTTTGAAAGTCATGAGGTTCTTCTAAAATTTACTTTAGCTATGAGTAGAGTAAAATCATTAGCACGCTCGTTCATAAGACAGCATAAAGTAATTCCACTCCTGAATGCAAGCTTCTTACTCCTACCTTCAGAATAAACAAGGTATTTCAGATACTTACTGCTATTGTTAACGCTTACCCTTTCAGAACAAGTCACCTCTCAAATACTGCTACAAGATATAAAGACAAGTTATGAAGTCTTCACAGCAAGATAGAAAACAGATAAAGAGGGATTTTTAGAAGCATGCAACATATGCCAAACATTTGCTTGACTAGTTAGTTCCCAGGCTTGATAGAGGATTTGCAAACTGCTTCAAATATTACATTTTAGATACCCTTAATTTTTCAGAAGGAATCTTTGAATATTATTAGGAATTATTTCTACCCTCAACTTCTCACAAGACACACAACTCCACTGTAGTCCTTAGATTGGCCAGTTATGTGGGATAGCACTTCAAATGAGAGCTATTAGATATGCATAGGTTAGTATCATACAAGAATAGTGTCAGGACAGAAAAATGAAAAAAAAAAAAAATCTATATCATAACTGAAACTTGGCGAGAGGGGATGGAAATCTCCTCAAGAAAGTTTTCAGGCTCAAAATAAGAGCCTTCGGTGGTGGGTCAGTACCTGTATCCTCTCTGGCTTCACATTCCTAAGCAGCCTCAAGACTACTTCTTTCTTTGAGCTTGAGTGGAAAGATGGAAGTTATTTACTGCCCTATAAGATCCAGAATGTTCTGTTATTTCGTATCTCTAGTAACTAAGCCGTATTTCTTCAATATTTGCTCACTACCAAAGCTAATTGTGCAAAACCTCTCTCAAAGGAACAGATACATGAACATCTGCATCTGTCACACTGATAGTGTTTTTCCAGATCCTTTGGTTTTCAAAGAAAGCAAGAATGTTGCTAAGAAAACAGAATGTTTTCATAGAAACAAGAAGCTTGTTTCTATGGCTACCAGAAGCTTATTCTTTTATGTTCCTCTTATACAAAGACATAGATATATTGACAAAATATCTTTAGCAAGAAGACTCACTCCTGGAACAACAAAAGGGCAAATACTTACTAGCACTACATATAAAACAAGCCATTTATATATGATTTCTTTGAGAGCTGCAAATTAATATGTCATTTTGAAAACAAGTCATCCTAAACATTGTTATTTTCAGGAATAAGATTAAAATAGAACTGAAATAAGAAAACTTGGTTCAGGACTGAAGGTCACTTGCATTGAATTATTCCCAAAGGACACTGTAACTGGATCTTGCAACTGGCCCAGCTGACTAAGTAGCATCTTTTCTTACTGGCTTTCTATAACGTACACCACAGAAAATGGAAAACTAAATTATGCTAGAACACAACAATATTGATACTGCATAGTTTATTAGTTTGTTTCACTATCTGAGAACCTGGTTCAGCCTGCCGATACACAAGGTTGCTTTCTTTCACAGGTTTATTGAATTTGAGTACAGATAAATCTTATTAAGCAACATTAAACATCAAAACTATTGCTATTCTTGTGAGTTTGAACAACATAAGGTAGCAGTTCGATTCATTATCATCAGGTGCTAGATTTACAGATGATCCAAGATACTAGCACATATATTATCATTAATCAGAGAGCATACACATACATCAAGACCACTGTTTCTGAGATTCACTGTTTCCTGCATATTTTTAAGTGTCACAGCGCAAAGCAAACCTGAAGGGACTCTAGTCTTGTAACTTCAAAGTGTATCACTGTGGTGAGATTCCAGAAGCTGAGATGCCCTAAGTTTAACTTCCTGCTCCCTTTGTAGTCTTTCATTATTAGAGACTCTTGAGTCATCCATGTGATGTTGCCAACCCATGGCCCAAAGGCAGTTTTGTTCCCATGTTAGGGCCACGCTACCTTCAGCAGCAGAGATGTGCTGGTTATAATGATGCTACATAATTCATGTCCCTTACTTCACTAAGATGCTGTTAAAGCTAACATTGTACAAAGGCCACCTGCCACCCAAGCCTCAACTTCTAGAGGAACAAGACCTCCAAAGAGCAACTGTTTCTGGTCTATGGACGACTTTCAGCTCTTTCTCAGAGCTTCCTCAGCTCAAGAAAAGGAGACAATCCTGAGAATTTATGAATGGGAAAGCATGTAAAAAGGAGTTATATTGCATATAACATTTCCCTGACTTTTATAACTAAGCTTGAAAGTTTTTATTCTGTAGATGCATTATGAATCTTTTTATTTGGAAAACAGTGCTAGTCCTTTCATAATAGGCTCTTCCTATCTTGTTTTTTCACTGTGTAAAGACATAAAACATTCCAAGGAACTAACAAAACAAATGTTAATTTCAACTGCGCAAGCTCTTTGCAGTACTGACCCTTAGAAGACTATCTGCAGAAATATTGGCCACTATTATTCTTACTCGTGTGCTAGCAGAGCTTTACAGTAACATTAAAGATTCGCACACAATAGCAAGATTCCCATCAATTTCCTTTCATAAAAAAAAAAAAAAAGATTTCAGTGGATGCAAATTTGTAAACTTGGAATTACAAATTTATTAATTTGTAAACAAATTAATAAGTTAATTTGTAATTAATCAGTTAAGCTTACAAACTAATAATATGGTTAAGTAATGTGTATTCTTAGCCCTCACTTGCACAAGACAAAATTATCTGCTAAGGCCAAGCTCACAGCACAACAGAAAGTTTCAGTTATTTTCTGCCTTTGGCAAAAGCCTAAATGTTGCCTTAACAAGTCATATTAATCACTTTTTTGAACTCGGATTTCATGAAGATATTTTTATTGCGCTTAGTATTTAGGAAGACCCAGGTAGGTTTCCTGTTTTAAATTTCACTGAAGTGAAAACTTAAAATAAAGAACGAAAGCAAGACTTAAACAACCTTAAAGCCCAGTTCTCACAAGGCTTCATCTGCCTCAGGACGCTGTATGTAAGGACTTGTTATATCACTAAAGTACGCTCCCATTTCACATAAATTTTAGAAGATTAACTTCCTGCTCTTTAAAGACCCTTTAACAGTTGTCTCAACAAAAGAAAACAGCTCTCAAATTATTTGGTTTACAGTCAAACATTCATAACTTAGATTATACAGATTTTCATTTAGCAATGGCCACGTTTTCAAACAGCTCTATTGGTTTCAGTGACATCGAGGGATAGTCAGCCATTTGCATCCAAATGTCCTTCAGTAGGATCTGGAGAGATTTTTCCATGAACATGCTGACAAGCTGTTGCTTTTCAGCTTCACTTTGAAAACTGGCATGACACCTCAAAGGAATAATAACTGTCAGATTCAAATTCTTCTCCGATCTCATTGCCTGAACAATACCCTTCTTATTTGAAGGAAAGGGAGACTTCTGCTTGCTAAGAGAGCATTACCCTTGCGAAGGAAGCCTTTGAAGCTGAAACAAACAAACAAAAATTTCTGCATGGGAAGTTTTCTCCATACATTCTCTGCTTGGGGAAAGACAAACAAAGAAACAAATGTTCCTTTCTCTTATGTGAATGGGTAAAATTGTTTGTTCCTGCTGCTTTCGTGTTTCTTAATCCATTTACGAAGGAGGAAGAAAACAACTGCGATTGGTTTTTATGCTACTTTCTCTCTTGTAATAGGCTTCCCAACCCCCAGTGCTGGTGTTCCTCCAGGGTTTTATCTTCCCATTTATACATTTCTTCCTGAAGGAATAGGTAGCAAACTATACTTTCAAGGACTCATGGGTCTGACTATGTCTTCTCCTAGATCAGATATCATTTCTAATACTGAGTGAAAGTGATTAATCCCATCCATTTTTTCCCCCACAAACTTTCTGAAGAAGTATAAAAATATTTATAGGTATCATTGAAGATAAGAACTGCCTAGCTGAACAATTTTCTAAACATTATTAGAAGGCTTTAATTTACATGGTATCTCTGATTACACAAAGTTTCAAGTTCCAGTTCAGCAGTGCTTTACACA
The DNA here is from genome assembly GCA_013399115.1 of Anseranas semipalmata. Taxonomy (NCBI): domain Eukaryota; kingdom Metazoa; phylum Chordata; class Aves; order Anseriformes; family Anseranatidae; genus Anseranas; species Anseranas semipalmata. The sequence continues at coordinate 174,864 of VXAA01002331.1, forward strand.
CTCTAAAACTGTGCCTGTCCAAGGTGTACACATTCAGTGTTTACCTGTTTTTCAAGGTATCAGAATGAACTTGCTTGGTGTCTTTGAGAACAAGAAGTTTTATGCTTTAAAGAAGCTATGCACGTGCAGAAAAGTTCGGTGATCACCATAAATGCAGTTTTACTTACACCAGTTAATACCAGAGCAGTAACCCAAAATTTTTCTATTCAGAGGAAATCATCCAAACTATTTAGTTAAGCCTGTCCTTCCCATCCACGTCCTTTCTCCACTTTTCATATCATAAGCCCACACATGCAATTAACAGGAGGGCTCTCACAAAATATCATTAAGAGATCTTTCAGTAATGAAAGATAACAGAAAAGTCATTGTTCTGTATGCAAATGGAGTTGATTGTCAAACCCTACTATAATAGCAGGAGTTTTGATGCTGATTGTAAACAAGAATTGAATTGGACACTTTGTCCTGTATTGAAATCTGTAGTATAGACACTTTGGAAATTTCAATAATCCATATCTGTCAAGTATAAAAGCATCTAGAAGTCTGCATGTACAAACTTTAAACTAGAGTAGTGGAAAATATCTCCTACATCCCGATCTCTTACATACTAAAAATCCTGAAAACTTGTGGAGGTTATGCTATTCAAAAATGGAAGCTGGAGGTGAGGTACTTTGCAATGATATAACACAGATACTTTGTAGAGGATGTTTTCTACCAGGTGGCTATAAAGCTGCCTTTCATCATCCTGCTTTTCTTAATATATATTTAAAAGGATTGCCTGCCAAAAGCATAGATTTTCCAAAGGCTGATCGTTTTCTTGGCAGAATTGTGCTGCCAGCACGTTTGGTGTTGTTGAAGCTGACATACTAATTTAAGTATAAGTACCACTATTCTCATCAGTCTTGAAGTTAAACCTTACATGCACAAGAACTTAGCCCCCCGTCCCTCCCTCATACACACACCAGAGGCATCAGGGGGAGATATAAAGTTACTGCAGATGTTTTTCCTCAGGGAGGGAATATACAGTTCACTACTATTGGGGGTTACAGAAAAGATCTTGTGAGAATGTGATTAAACTCAAATATGAGCTTCATTTTCATCAGTGTAGCGTTGAAGTCAAAAGGAAGAATGAGACAAGAGTATGTCGTGATTCTCTATGGAATGCAACTAGCAGTAAAACACTGATTTTAAGATCAAACTGGCAAAATGAATCTCCCCTGAAGAAACAATATTCTGTTATATACTCTTCATAAAGTATGTCTTTCATCTTATACTCCTTTTCAGAAACACATTTATGAGTGCTATATACTATTTCACATTGTAAGCAATTCTCTGTTGGAACAACTACAAATAAGTATCTAGAAATAAGGTCTATTCTTTAACTTTCTGTGTTAAAAAGTTTTTTATTGGGGTTTAACTTCATTTTTTTTCTGAATAGTGTTTTAAATAAATGCTGATCTACACAGCTAAAGTGCAACAAAGCTGTGTACACAGAATTATGTTGTCACATTATGTGGTATGTGCATATGCAGAGGTATACATTACACGAAAGAGAGCTGTGGACACCTGGAATTTGAAGATCCTCAATAGTATATTTACTCAGTGGAGCAGCAAAAACATACAGACATTTTGATTAGTTTTTGTTTGTTTTGTTTTCTTAAAGGAAAAAATGAGTTTGGAGGAAGAGATTTATATTTTTGTTACAATACATTAGTTATCTTCAGAACTACATCGGTTTGTACATCTTGGTGCACGAAATTTCAGTAATGCATGTAGCAAGAAATTTAACATTTTAATTATCACTTAAACAAGTATACATACTACCCAAAGGTTGAATCCAATCCAAAAGGGTTGATCATAGTCAAAACATTGTATGCCTAATGAGTATTATATATACAAGCAACAAAATACACTCTATATTCATAATCTTAAGTTATACAGAAGTACTAATGACTTGTTTTAGGTGATATCAGAAAGCCCGAATCCAGTGAATTTCATGCCTGAATAAGAAAGTATTCCTGCTTTTTGACATATTTCGCTTGATGCGAGTAAAGTTGATTTATTTCTGCCATATGCATCAGCAGGACTTTAATATGTTAAATTGTAACCCTGCTCATCCTTCTGTACAAGCCCACTAACCAAGTTTATTCCCCATTCTTAATTTTCAGTATTGTTGCCACAAAGATTCATTTAGAAGTCATTCTAAATCAGGTACCAGATCCTACCAAATATCATGCTACATGTTGCTAAGATATTTCTCATTCCCTAACATACATCTCTTATCAACTGGCAGTTTTAGTTAGTAACTTTTCAAGTTAGTGAATACTTTTTTCAAGAAAACAAACCAACCATACTAGGGATGCCTTTCTTGGGTTTGTTGCCTTTTTTTTTTTTTTTTTTTTTATTTGCCTGATACTAACCTCTTACTTGTGCATGCTTTCTTAGCAACTTTAAATAGGATTTCTTCACCACCATCTTCTATTGTAAAAATATCTATTTTAGGAAAAGTTGAGAATGATAGAGTTCACTCTCTGAAATACTTTGTCTTCCACGCAGCTGCACTGAAATGAAACTTTGGTTTTTAGCAAACTAATTAGGTTGGACTTAACTGGGACTTAAGAGTTACAGAGCGATCATTAACTTTCAAGGTTGTTGTGACAGCTTAAGAAATAAAAATAAGAAATACATACTCACACACACAACCCTATTTTAGATGAGATAAGGAAGCATAGCCACGTCCACCAGCCGCTGGCCCAGGAGCGCTCCTGTCTGGCCACTGTGGCCCAGCCTGGTGCCTGGGGACCCAGGGTCTCTGCCCAGTCTGGGGGACACGGCTGCTGCTTTCCCCTTTGCAGGTTCAGCTGGTAGCAAAGCTGAGCACATACTCCAGAGACATGGACACACACAGACAGAGAGAGGATGCTGACACAGCCAGATGTAGAGGAGGCCCTAGTCAAGGGCTGCCTTCAACAAGCACAGGACTTCAACTTAACACACAGGACTCATGTAAACACAGACAGCTGAGTCCCCTTCCTCCTCTCTGGCTGGTAGAGATCACAGGTCACTAATACAGGCAGACACACAGCTCTCCCCAGGTTCACAAGCACATGCACATTTGTGGATCCCTCGAGTACTGCCACAGCCTCTCTGTCCATACAGCACCGCTACCTGGATCCTGGGCCCTCATACCTGCTTCATGGGTCTCCTACTAGCCAGCTGGTCCAGCTTAAAGTTCACTGCACTTGCAGCACTCACACACTCATCCCTCATACACATCACATTCACAGTTTCCCCTGGGCATACCAGCACAGACCCTCTCCCACCTGATACTGCAGCCCAGACCTGAAGCCCCCACTACTCACCAGCTAGGCCAGCTTAGGATACACTGATTAGTGTGACTGAATTCCCATCACTACCTCCCTTTCTTATTATCCTTTGTTGCACTGGAAAAGTTCCTTGACCAGATACCCTTGAAGGAGCAGACCCTCTCCTTCTACATACCCTTACACTCTGACTTTGAAATTATCCACAACTCCCCACCACTTTAGAACAAAGGCTTAGAAGTTAAGAAGAAAAAGCAAAAACATGTTATGAAGCTTAAACTAATTAAACTATTTTGAAATTAATATTAAAATTAGATGAATTAAAATACAAATGAAATGAAAATACATGTAGACCAAACCAGACAAAAAAATTAAGAACAAATTACAGCCATAGCAGTTGTTTCCTGAACACCTTAAAAAGTCAAAATGACTCCAATTACCTATGCCTTCATAATTACAAATGCAATTTAAAACTCTATATTCTATGTTCAAAAACCAAACTAAAAGCTTAAGACAGAGGAAAGGTAAAATTATTGCTATGCATGAGACTCCAAGCTCATCACTTCTACAACTTTGATCCCAGTATTACAGAGCATCCTCAAAATCCACTGAATGTGGATCTTGCTTTCACTGGTGGATATCAGATGTCCTTCAACTTGCACCATATTGTGCTTATGACAGTGTTCTGCACTTTCTGTAGAGCTTTTAGCATCTTTGCTGGAATGGAAAACAGTTTAGCTAAGAAAAATTATTCCTACCAATACATGTTACAATTTAGCTCATTCATATCTGAAATGCTGGCTTCAACACTACATATCTTATTAAACAGCAGATTAAAGAATGTAGTACAGCATTGTCAGGAGTTGGACTCGATGATCCTTATGGGTCCCTTCCAACTCGGGATATTCTATGATTGTATGATTTCTTTGCATTTTGATTCCTCCCTTTTATTATCCTAAGTTTATTACAGTTGAGTCTATCATTACAGCATCTGATTCTGCTAGAAATACTACTTTATTACAAAAAAAAAAAAAAAAAAGCTAAAAATTTAGATTGTTCTCTCTCTCATGAAGAAGTTCACTTTTGACAGAGACAGTCGTGATTTGGTGCCAATCTGAAGTAAATGAGATAGCTGGAACAGCAGCAGTGTTCAGAACATAACCAGTGATCATGTCATAGAGATCTTCCTACTACACATTATTACACATTCTCTTTTTCAGAGAGATATATCAGTGCTGCCCTTGCTAGAGTCTTTCTTGAGCTATTCTCATACAGTTATGTTCCTTCCCACCACACCTCTGTTTTTTAAAAAGGGAGAAACAGTGATCAAGGTGGTACTCAGCTATGGAACTTCTTAATGGCTTTAAACCTAAATTGGGATTGGGAAAGAATATGGAACCCAATTGTGTAAAGGCAGTTCCTTGAGAAAGCGCTGTATTCACTACAAGACTTGTTAATAACAAATTCTTCACAAGAAACTACCAAAAGTTTTAGAATGTGTAAAGCAGTGAAATAGAAGACTTTTTGTTGTTATTGAAGTTCTTGTTGTCCATCCCATGAGGACATAAACAGGGGTTGGGATGTAAATATATGAGAAGAGCCAGTCTCCTGATTTTTTTTTCCTCCATTGTTTGGAAGGTATATTCATCCAGTCCAGGGTAAGACTGGTAAGACCTGCCCCAAGCCTGTTAGAGATGCAAGAGATGTACTATGTGGAAAACAAACAAACAAAAAACCACAACTCTGAAGAGTTATTGTTTCTCATAAGCCTCTTCTGCTCCATCCCAACATCCAAAGCTATCCCACAGCAGGTTCTCCTGAGATTGTTGAAGCTGGGCAGAAGAGTAATGTTTATCCATTTTTTCCTTCTCCTCCCCACTTTTCCCAAACCAGAAGGAAGCCCTCAGTAACACAAAGGGGAGAGAACACACCACCACCACAACAAAAAACACCAAAACATACCCCCTACACACACACACAAAAAAAACACAACTCTGTTTTGTCCTCCATGTGGGAGGCACAGCATTTCCTTCACACAAGACAATCAAAAGCAGTTCAGCTATACATACATATACTTTAGTGAGTTAAGCATTCACTAAAAACAAACCTTCTTCTTGTTTTATACTCCTTACACAGTACAATTAAAATACATCTGAGATAAAAGTGCATTGGGACTGGAAGACCATGGAACAGATGCATTTATCACAAAGACAGAAACATACCAGCAGGGACACCTTAAAAAGACTGAAGAGTCTCAAAATACCTTATAAGACATCAGAAAAAACACCAATTCATACTTAGAAAGGAAGTTATCTTTGCTTTTTATACAAGTTCATCAGACATATCTTGTACATCTTAGGTTAAATCACATGTCCAATCCCACACCGCTCCTGATGGCCTGCCCAGCTACCTTATCCAAAGAAGGGAAGAAAGGTGAAAATACCCTAGAACAGCAATTGATTTTACTTAATAACCATGCAACACAGGCCATCCACCTAGAGTAAAGCATCATCTTCTAAACAGAAAAGTAAAAGAGGGAAAAAAACTCTAGATAAATTTGAAATATCCTTACAACATGTAAGGAGTCTTCTTTGTTTTATCTATTAGAGGAACTTTTCCTCTTGTGTTCCAGCATCATAACCAACTGAAATAACTGTCAGTTCTTACCAGTCTTGTTCCTCAATATCATCTGTCAGAAGAAGGACCTACAACTTCTTTTGTAGAATAGAATAGTTCAGTTGGAAGAGACCTGCAAAGACCATCAATTCCAATTGCCTGAACACTTCAGGGCTGACCAAAAGTAAAAGCATATTATTAAGGGCATTGTCCAAATGCCTCTTGAACACTGGCAGACATGGAGCATCAACCACCTCTCTAGCAAACCTGTTCAAGTGTTTGACCGCCCTCATGGTAAAGAACTTTTTCCTGATATCCAGTCTGAACCTCCCCTAGCACAGCTTTGTGCCATTCCTTCACACCCAATCATTGGTTACCAGGGAGAAGAGACCAGCAGCTCCCTCTCTGCTTCCTCCCATCAGGAAGTTGCAGAGAGCAATGAGGTCACCTCTCAGCCTTCTTTTCTCCAGACTAGATAAAGTAAGTGTCCTCAGGCTCTGCTCATATGACATGCCTTCTGGCCCTTTTTTCATCTTTGTTGCCCCCCTCTGGATGCATTCAACTATACCAAATATATACCTTCAAAAATCTGAACTAACCATAAATTTCAAAGCTTCAAAGTTTTCTAGGTACTTGATTAACCTCCCACATCTAACCATGAGCAGCTGCTTCCCCAGCTGAAGGCTGATTGCCCTCACTGCCAGCCAGGGAGGGTACTTTGTATGCTACATCACATTTTCCTATCAGGATCAACTCAATCCTAATGAATTAGCCTGTAATTATCATTAATTAGAGTTAGCTCAAAATCTATTTTAAGCACTCATCCATTTTTACTTGGGTATTTTTGGCATTCCCTTTATTTAAAATTCTAATGATGCTGCCAGAATGTTTTCTGGTATTGATGGATTGTAATTGTCCAGGCTTTAAATGTGCCCTTTATGAAGCTATAAATTGAGTGTACTTCAGAAAAAGGTTTAGAGGCTTCCCAGGCTGTAGTCAGCATTTAAAAAAAAAAAAAAAAAAAAAAAAAAGATAACTCTAATATCCTGTAGTCAAAAATCATGCTTCATATTTGCAGATTCCACCTATGCATATTTGTTTTATTTTTTAGTTTAAATCCAGATGGGTGACAGGTATGCTTACCAGAGGTATTTACAGTAGCTCTGGCAGCAGACTCTTCCCAGTGAGGCTGACAAGGAAAGCAAAAGCATTTCAGGGACAGTGGATACATTAATACTCAGGACGGGGCTGTTTCATGATCTCTGAGAACAATCCTTCAAAAGCTTAAAAGACCTCCAGCAGGAGGACAACTAATAGCAAAAACAGTGGGAGACCCAGCTATTACCTTCTGTTCTGGCCCAAAGGTTCTGAAGAGATTTCACATTTCATTGTTCCAGAGCAGGAAAAAAAAAAAAAAAGTTGTGAAGATAAGGAAGAGCAAACTGGGAACTGCTTTCTTTGATGCTTCTCATCCCAGAGAAATAGTGAAGACATGAAAAGCAAAATCCAATTATATATGGTTAGCATGCAACGATCATGACACAATAAACTGAGCAGAGAAAACAAGAACAAAAAGCTCTGATATGAGCAATAAAAGTGACAGGAATCAAATAGAGCTTGTTTCATTTTGTTTCATGTAGGTACTGTTCCTCAACATTTTATACAAATGTATATAACATGTACAGTGCACACTTGTACATCTAGAGGTGGAAGTTGATATATACAGTAGTTCTTGCACTTTTGTCTCAGTATACATTCAAAAAGGTATATTTTGTTTATTTCACTATATTTTGCTTCATTACTGAATATTCCCATTCAGAGAATGCAGCATAAAGACTACATACTGGACTACATACTGGACTAAAACTTTTATAAAGCTGGAAAAGGTTCTCAACTTTTTTTTTTTTTTCATAATGATAAGGGACAAATTGTAAAAGCATTCAAAGAGCTAAGCTTGAAAATAGGATGCCTTGTGAGATTTTTCAAATGCATCTGTACTTACAACTTTTTGGAAGTTACTTAGGAAACACCATTTTTGCATGTTCCTGATTTCATGCATGACCTTGAGCACATCATTCTGTGTCTCATATTCCCCCTCTCTAAAGTGGATACGATAATATATTACTGCCATTTCAATCGTTATTGTCCAGGAAAAAACATTCAGTGCGAAGGAGTCAGGGACTGCTTTGCTGGGGACTACATCACTGGGCATATCTGCTGTCATCGAATGAGTGAATCACCATGGACAGCACAACAATTTTATCATTTAGTTACATAAAATACTGGTAAGGAAACTAGAAAATTGAAGCAAAGTGTTCACAGTACTACTTTGTGTCCTTGTGATGTATGAATTGTATGTTTCTATACATTCCATCCGGATGATATTGCAGGAAGTCAAATGTATTTTAGGTTTATATGTTTCAAAATATTAATTTAGTTCTCCTTTAGGAACTTCAGTTCCCTGGTAGCTGTATGTAAAGAACACACTTCACTTAGTTTTTACTTCAGTTTAACTACAAAAATATCACGGTTGATCTAGCCCAATGACAAGTTTATATATATATATATTTCCCTTAAACAACAGTAGGTCTTGCTTTCTGTTAGAAAATGCCGGAAGTCCTCAATCATGAACACGGTTTCAACAGGAGCAATGTACATAAGTTTAATCCACTTTTACAATATCAATGTATGCATCAGAAGAAGACCTGTAAAAAAAATGTTGTTCTCACTCCTGCAGAGATAAGCGCATCTGTGATCACAGGTGTCTACTAATCTGTAGTTACAGTGAAGATCTTCAGTTACACATCATTTTTATCTGTAGGGTTGACAAAGAAGTGGCAATGCAATGTTGTATTTTAATTCAAGGTGACAGTAGAAGCTACTTTACCTCCACTTATCTCAAGATACCTTTTGAGATTGACTAGCTTTGAACCACTTGCAAAAGAGATGACCAGTTGGATCACAGAAATATAAAAAAGTCAAAAAATGTTTTTTTGTATTTCCTCCTCTGTATGTTCTGGAACTCAGATTTGCTATTCCCAAAAAGAACCTATTCCTGAAGCTGTTTAACAAACAAACAAACAAACAAACAAGCAAAAACCTTTAAATGTAACTCAGGTGGTGGAAATATCAGAGAACAAAAGGCTTCTGTCTCAAGTCATTAAAACCCACATATGAAACTCTACAATTTCCCAAACTGTTAGTGATGGTCAAAAGTGACCAGCATAAACACAATAAAATACATAAAATCACACTATATTCCTAAGTAAAGGTAGCAATGTATGTCATAAAATAAGTTGTAACATGATTGTCAGAATTTTTGGCACTGCATTTATTAAAATAATGAATGTTAACTGCATAAGCATTTTGAGGATCCAAGCCTTGCTTCTGAAATGCATAACTGAAAACAGCCCAAATTTTCAAAATAAAACTAGATTTAAAAAAATGTTCCTCTTTTTTAGCACACAGCAAAAACAGATGTCAGTGAATTTGTACTTTCAGATATTTCCAAAGGTAGACTTTTCTGAAGGATTCACTCAGATAATCTGTCCCCAAAAATATGTTTCATACTGAAATGACCTAAAGGGAATGAATTGCATGAGCAAATTCTGGTTCCCAAGAAAGTTTTGTGAGAAATCTTGGGGCACCCCCCAGGCCGCAGAGCCACCAGTGTGGTGGAAGGTGGCTGCTGTGGGAGATCTTGAGCCTCCAGGTCAGCTGTACCTTAATAGTACAAGCAAAAACACTTGGAATACTGTGAGAAATGTCTGCTTAAAATATTCTTCATCAGAAGCCTACTTTCTTCATTCAGTGCTACTTCTCCTTTATCTCTGGTGACATAGTATATGCCTTTTAAATCAGAATAGAAATAAGAGATCTTGACCGGAAGGAAAGTTGACTTAGTAAAGAAGCTGTAATCTTGTATTGGACTGTAGATTCATACACATCTTTTTTTTCTGAGTGTGTGCTTCCAAATTACTTAATCATCCTACTCTAAGGCTGATTACTAAATACTTTTGTCCTGACTGTTTTAATCACTCTCAGATGGCAAGACTTTAAAGTAATTCTCTGATTCTCATTGCATGGCAAATACTTTTTCCTATATTCATTATTTCGGAAACAAACTGATTAGACAAAATGCATGACTATATGTTAAATTAAGTCTCCATTTTCATCCTATAGCTACTAGTAACTACAACTTAAAAATATTATTCATTTATACTGGACTAACTGGAAAATCACAGGATGTAATAGATATGTTGATACAGTTGTCTGAGTACTGTTAAACCATCCTGCATTTCAAACATTCGCATCTTTTTCAGAGAAAGATGAAATATGCTAATTTCATTTAAGCTTATATTGAGATCCTATTATTGACCCAGACTAAGAGCCCTAATGCGGTCTTTGTTTTAGGGCTTGATTATTTTTAAAGAAAAAACTGTAGGCAAAGGAAGTTATTTGTTAAACAGATACGGGTAGTTGCAAAGCTTGCTTTGCCCTGTACCTGTAAAATCCTGGTTCTCCTTCTGAAAGAACAGAAATACATATATTTTCGGAATGAAAATCAAGAAGATAGCTATTCTTAACTAGATAATTGAAATAAAATTTATATGCAACTATATCCATTTCTGTGCTGCAAAGTATGTAATTTTGTGCTAAACTGAAACAAAGTTCATTTCAAGAGACAGTTCTTAATAGCATCCCTCCACTAGAAAGAGCAATTGGCAGGTATTCCATCTCATTTAACTTTGAGAAAATAAAGTATCAGATTTCTTATACAGATAAAAGATTAGGGTTAAAATGACGATAATTTAATGTTTCATGTATAAAGAGCTGGTACCAATAACTCATATCATCCTTTAAGAAACTGATTTATGTGAAAATGAACGCAAATGTTAGATATGCTAATAACATTGAAAGATAGAAAGAATGTCAATCAACTTATTTACTGGGATTCTACTTTCATGTGCGTTCTTGTTCCAAACCAAGAATAACCCCAGTAAAGTGAATTGAAATATTCTTGACAGCAAAATAACAGAGAAGAATGTCACCATTTTCCTTATCCTATGCAAACAGGGGTTTTGGGGTTCATTTTTGAAAAGAACTGAAAATTCTTCCAACTGTTCAACAACGTGCAGAGTTGTGGTAGGCACAGAAGTACCTAATATTTTCAGCAGGATGTCTGGTACGTAGCCTGCTCTGGGAGTCACACGTTCCCCCTGACATGTTTAACTGGACTTGTGGCTTCAACACCGTCACACAACTTTTGTGAGAGAACTGTGGGACTGACATCTCCAATCCCAATGCAGGATTCAGTGTGCTTTTTCTAACAGCCTGAAGCAATGCTGGACTTAAAAGGAGAAAATGGTACAAATCCAGCAGGGAAAAAAGGGTTAATGTAACTGAACTGACCAAAATCTATAGAGAGCTCCAGGACAGTGATTACGGTGACACTTCATTTCTTATTCCATAAAGGGTAGTTCTACCTCACCTTGCCTTAGAGCCTTATTTAAGCTCCTCACAGAGATCAAATAGTTTGTTTGTCAAATCCCTATGTACAAAAACCTGCTCCTATATTAGACCTAAAAGCAAGAGTGTACTAAGCTCTCTAAATCCTGTTAGAAAGATAAACCCCTAAATCTTTTCCACTGTCTCTAGTGTCAAGCAACAGCATTTGCTATTCTCTTTGTGCTGTTACTTCCAAGCATCGACTTGAATAAGTTGAATCTACCTAATAAATGCTTTGTTATAAGTCCATTTCATCTGAAAATGCACTGTTTAGTTAGGACTCTGGCATCCTCAATGAAAATTCATAAACACTGCTATATATTAGTACCTCTTACTTCATTCATTTTTCTTTAATGTGAAGATCTACATGTGCTTTTCTCTGCATGGAACATGTTCTCTATTATTATCTGAAACTAACACATCTCAGGATAGTATGTCTTATATATACTAATTTTTCATCTCACACAAACCACTGGTGCACTGCTTGGAAATTTTATCCTAGAATGGCCATGTAAACTGAACTACAAATCAACAGTTGGTCATATTGCAACAGTGGGAAATGAAAGGGTAAATACTTGGTTCTTAGAGCACCAGTAACTAAGCTAGTGATCTGCCATTATGTTGATCTAAACTAACTTGTGCTGAAAATATGGCCAAAAGTGCACAAATGTACATATCGGATTTTGCTTTCTGTACACTGCTAACAGCACATATCTGCAACATCACAGCTTGTGATTTGCAATCCTAGCTTCCTTCATACTAGAACCACCAGATTAAATCTAAGTTTTTGCTGCAGCATAGATGTACTTCTGGGAGCAAGGTTTTTTTCCCCTCTTATTACATTTCAAGAACAAGACTGTTTCACAGTGGGATTTCTGGAGATGGTAAGAGAAAAATATTGGCCATGTTCATGCTGAACTAGAACCATCTGACTTGGGTGCTTCTGTAGCAAGGGGATTTTCTACCCCCTCGAGTCTCTTCTAAGAAATCATACTGGAATTTTCTACAGTGTGAGAAAAAGTCCAAGAAATCTTCAAGGAAAAATAATCCACAGAAAAAAAAAATCAATAAAAAACTGTAGCAAGGTTTGTGGGGAGAAAATATATTGTGAACTTATATCCTTATAGTGGCTACACAACACTACTACTACTTTAAACTGTACCATTTTTTCAAATTGCTATAAGAAAGGAAAGGTATGAGAACTGCAGAATAAGATTTCCTTTTTCCTTGTGGCAGAACAATTGTTGTTGTGGTCACATATTAATGTCACTTAGAGGAATGGTAGAAGTATACTAATAAAAAAGTTTAATGGGGGTTATTTCAGTATGGGGGTTGGCTATAGATACAACTGACAACAGGTGATAATTTTCTCCCTACCATTCCTCATCAAAAAGAGGTTATTTTTAAAGGCATGACATTGATTTTTAAACAAGATAAACATGATTTTTCTCATAACTAAATGGTGAATCCTTGTGAAAATTAAAGGATACATTATTGTAATTCAATAATATGATTGGATAGGCTAATTTTGCCAAAACTTCACAAATTCTTAAACATGTAGAAAATGACAAGCAATACCTTTGTTTAGGATTTTCATGCTTTAAAGGACTTGCTTTGAAATAAGTAGGGAGTTCTGCTTTAGCTCAAAGATATTTTGCTGTCTTAATTCAATTTAGCAGCAAGAAACAGACAAACAACAGTTTAAAATTTGACCAGGAGTAAATTCTCCAGACAATGGCTTGAGAACTTCAGCCCTGTGGGTCTGCCAGAGTTTCTAATTTATCAAAAGTCTTTTTTAAATTCTAGGGCTGTTTACAAAGCATGAGCATTGTTTTTAGAACTTCCAGTTCCTGTAATGTTATTTACTAATCATAATTAACAGTGCTTTGCCAGAATCTAAATTTTATTACATAGCAGTACTGTTAGATCTGAATGATCATGAACTTTGCATTGCACTGTTTAGAAGGAGAGGTAGTTATATATTAAGATGTTGCTTGCTGTTAAAAACTTTTTTTTCATTCTCCCTGCACTAAAAAATAATACTTTGAAGAAAAAGGTACAAAAAAATTTCATTGACTTTACCAACACCAAGCTACTCCTGCATGCTAGTGATGAAATTAATATTCCATTCAAAATAAATTTAAAGGAGAAGCAAACAAACAAATAAATAAATAAAAGCAAAACATTTTAGAAAAAAAGGTAAAGTAACAACCTCAATCCTCCCTACATTATAGCTCTTAGAATATGAGATTTGAAACCTACTTTTTAAAGTGGTTAAAACACTGGGGGGGGG
>VXAA01002331.1:188636-232295 GCA_013399115.1 Anseranas semipalmata
CAGCCGGGATGGGGGGGCGGTTGGGGCATGATTTTAAATGGTGTGTTTGCTTTATGCAGCAGACCTTAAAATACAAATAATACAATTACTGTGAGAATTTGAAGTTGAAAACTGCTTAGACACTATGGCAATAATACTAGTGTTATAAATCAAGTAGACAGACTTGAAATTTTGGCTATATTTTCTAGACATGAAACCCAATATCTTCAGAAAAGACTGCAGCCTTTTGGATATCATATCTGAGTTCTCAGCTGGGGACTTGATGTTTAAATAGGTATCCCTTCCTGAAAAACATCTCTTTAAGCCTGTCACAAGCTGGCACTATCATCAGTCACTTCTGAGCACTTCTGTTAGAAAATGCAACATTTTCAAGGACCAGAATTTTGTTATCTATACAGTTCTGCTTAGATTGACAAGTGTGGATTGTTGATGGACAAACCCTGATTAAAAGGACTGACAGAGGTTGGCAAAATCCTAACAACCAACAGAATCATTATGAAAGATCTCCTGAAACATAATTGTTTTGGGTAACTATTTAAAAATAAATATCCCATATCTAGTAATGCCAAAAAAGGAGTCTATGACCCAACCTTCTCTGTGATTATTTTAAGAACTATCATAAATTTTATGCCATATTCATGTACCATGCACATAAAATAGCTTCCAGAACTTTGCAAGCTTTCACATTAATAATGCTGTACCAGTGGTCTTCTGCATATCAGTAGCAAAATAAATTCTCACTGAAGACAATTCAGTCCTTTAATTGTTCACAAAAGTAAAAGTAATCAAGATAACATAAGCAATAACAAAAAACAGAATATATTTATTGGCTAATAGATACACATCTGATACTTGAGGCGTCATTGGTTACATTGGTTTGAATAGGGACTAGATTTGGGACTGAAACCAATCTCATTTGTAAAACTACACTAAAATACTTCCTGGAAGATGGCAGTTTCCAGTGGCAGCATTATTTTTTATTTGTTTGATCTTTTTAATGAGGGTATAAAAATGAAATTTGCTTAAATCTGTAAAGATAGGCTCATTAATATCCTCAAGGAGGTATATGCTTATAATTTGGAAGTATTGCTGATTCTGTGAGGAATGAGATAATGTTACAAGAATAATTAGACCGTGCTCCCTAGTAGTAAAAGAAATTCTTATTACAAAATTTCAAAGTCCTGGACTAATGGAATAATAATAAGGAGTTCTACTATAAAGAAATACATCATTAGTTGGACCTGATAGAAAATGAGAGAGATCTGAGTATATTTTTTCAGTCATAGAATCATTATAAGCAACAATGTAGGTAAAAAAGGGAAAAGTGATGCTGAGATCTGTCAGACAAATATACGCAGTAGAGAAAGGCAATAGATAAAGTGGTGCCAGTACACAACACACAGAGAACATCCCGATTAGTATACTGTGTGTTGTTCTGATTATCTATGTTCAAAAACAGATTAACTTGCAACAGCTGTAGTAATTGGCTGCTAGGATTATCAAGGAAGGAACATCTCTGTTAAGAAAAAATATTTAAAAAACAAATGTATCTAGTTCAGAAAAAAAAAAATGTCCGAGAAAGGTATAACTCTCTTTAAGTGTGCTTGGGAGTAATAAGAAGGGGCAAAAATCTTGTAGCTATTCAAATGTGAAAGGAAGTGGTTTATTTCCTAGTGGAAATCATTAGAAATAGGTTGTCAGAGCCCAATCGTTGCTGACCAGGTTCTTTTAGATATTCCATACATGAAGAGTTTGATGTTTAATACCTAATTTATTTATTTGAAATTATTTGATATTTTATGGGATTTTGATTGAGTAGAATAACACACCACTTAAATCTTATCCACAGATTAATAGAATCATAGAATCATAGAATTCAGTTCTTCACAGGAAGTTCCAATGGAATCACAGGAAGTTCCGGCTGAATATGAGGGGGCACTTCTTTACTGTGAGGGAGACAGAGTAACTGGCACAGGCTGCCCAGAGAGGCTGTGGAGTCTCCTTCTCTGGAGATATTCAAAACCCGCCTGGATGTGATCTGTGCAACGTGCTCTAGATGACCCTGCTTGGCAGGGGTTTGGACTAGATGATCTCCAGAGGTCCCTTCCAACCTCAACCATTCTGTGATTCTGTGTGATTCTGTAATATCATGAGTTGGAAAGGACCCACAAGGATCAAGTCCAACCCCTAGCTCCGCACAGGACTACCAAAAGTTAAATAATATTTCTGAGAGTGTTGTCCAAATGCTTCTTGAACTCTGGCAGGCTCGGTGCCGTGACCACTTCCCTGGGGAGCCTGTTCCAGTGCCGGACCACCCTTTCAGTGCAGAACCTTCTCCCGATATCCATTCTGAACCTCCCCTGATGCAGTTTCATGCCATTCCCTCCCTTAAATCACAATATTTGTCCACATCAAACTTAGTGTGAGAGTCTAGCAATTGCAATTTACAGCTGAATCATAATATAAATGTGTTTCTTATTACTGATCTCTGCAGTTATTGTGTTTTAACCCTGGTAGGCAGCTCAGCACCACGCAGCCGCTTGCTCAATCCCCCCAGGTAGGAAGGGGGAAAGAATCAGAAAGGTAAAATTGTGAGAACTCGTGGGTTCAGATAAAGACAGCTTGCTAGGTAAAGCAAAACCCGTGTGCGCAAGCAAATCAAAACAAGGAATCCATTCGCTGCATCCCATCAGCAGACAGGCGTTCAGCCACGTCCAGGAAAGCAGGGCTCATCACGCATAGTGGTTTCTTGGGCAGACAAAAGCCATCACTCCCAACATCCCCCCTTCCTCCTTCTTTCCCCCAGCTTTATTGCTGAGCATGAGGCCACATGGTGTGGGACATCCCTTTGGCCAGCCTGGGCCAGCTGTCCTGGCTGTGTCCCCTCCAGCCCCTGGTGCACCCCCAGCCTCCTGCTGGCAGGGCAGCACGAGGAGCTGGAAAGTCCTTGGCTCTGTGTGAGCGCTGCTCTGCAACAACTATAGCATCGGTGTGTTATTGCCACTGTTTTCATCAAAAATCCAAAACACAGTATCATACAAGCCTCTACAAAGAAAATTAACTCTATCCCAGCCAAAACCATGACAATAATACACTCACTGTCATGACACTGTGCATCACCAATCATCAGGAAGGAATATGTAGGTTAAAATACATTCAGAGCTGTTGCTCACTTCGGAGTTCCTTGTTTTTAGTTTGTTTTCGTAATGTACATTTTGCTGAGTGTCCTGGTTTGGGCTTGGATAGAGTCAGTTTCCCTCCTAGTAGCTGGGATGGTGCTGTGTTTTGGATTTAGGATGAGAACAATGCTGATAACACACCGATGTATAGTTGTTGCAGAGCAGTGCTTACACTTTTTCAGGGACTTTTCATCTTCTTGTGCTGCCCTGCCAACGAGGAGGCTGGGGGTGCACAAGGAGATGGAAGGGAACACAGCCAGAACAGCTGGCCCAAACTTGCCAAAGGGATATTCCATACCATATGGCATCATGCTCAACAATAAATATGGGATGGCTGGCCAGGGTGGGGGGACTGCTGTTTGGGGGTGGGATGGGAATCGGTCAGCGGGTGGTGAGCATTTACATTGTGCATCACTTGCTTTGTACGTTCTATTATTATTATTATCATTATCATTATCATTATCATTATCATTATCATTATTATTATTATTTCCCTTCCTTTTCTGTCATATTAAATTGTCTTTATCTCAACCCATGAGTTTTCACCTTTTTTTTCCCCCCTGATTCTCTCCCCCATCCCACTGGGGTCGAGGGGATGATGAGTGAACGGCTTTGTGGTGCTTAGCTGCCTGACAGTTTAAACCACAACACTGAGCCACATATGCACCCTCTACCCACCATCGTTGGTCTGGATTAACTCAGGAAGACATTTCACAGAATCACAGAATCACAGAATCACAGAATATCCCGAGTTGGAAGGGACCCATAAGGATCATCGAGTCCAACTCCTGGCACTGCACAGGTCTACCCAAAATTTTAGACCATGTGACTAAGTGCACAGTCCAAACGCCTCTTAAATTCAGACAGGCTTGGTGCAGTGACTACTTCACTGGGGAGCCTGTTCCAGTGTGCAACCACCCTCTCAATGAAGAACCTCTTCCTGATGTCTAGCCTAAACCTCCCCTGCCTCAGCTTGACACCATTGCCACGGGTTCTATCGCTGGTGATTAAGGAGAATAGGTCGGCGCCTGGCCCTCCACTCCCTCTCGCAAGGAAGTTGTAGACTGTGATGAGGTCTCCCCTCAGCCTCCTCTTCTCCAGGCTGAACAGGCCAAGTGACCTCAGCCGCTCCTCATACGTCTTCCCCTCTAGGCCCTTCACCATCTTCGTCGCCCTCCTCTGGACACTCTCCAGCAGTTTTACATCCTTTTTGTACTGTGGTGCCCAAAACTGCACACAGTACTCAGTACATTTGCACTCTTCTGATTAATTCAGGAGAAACAGCTACACAGCTATTTTATCCAGTTGGCTGATACAGCCACTTATCTGGAAGAAAGGCCACCTTCTACTATCTCTTGTGTTAAGCTGATTTTTTTTGTGACAGCTGGTCAGGCACTCCCTACATTCCTCCCTGAGCTACCCGAGCATTCATTCTAGGGGTGCATTTATTGGTCACACAGGTTTCAACATAAAATAAGCCTGTGAGTGAGATGATCTAAAAAGATCATCTGAATGAAATAATAAAGGGAAGAGCTTAAGTTATTTCAAGATGCAGTTTGCCTATCAGGGAAGGAATTTTTTACCAGGACAGGACTGATCCCAAAGCTAGAATATTAAATCTGGGATTAGAGTATTTAGCAGGGACAATTTACTGTAATTTCAGAGAGGTGGTAGGAAAGCTCATTACTGTTTCCTGACTGTTAATTTGCACCATAATTTTATTGCAAAAACGCTGTCCTTTAGGATTCTTGCTGATCAACTGCAGAAGACGCAGAGTTCCCCACCACAGCATAAGTAGGGAGATTTTTCTTGGTTGCATTTATTTTTTTTTCTCTAGGATTTGTAACTGCAGTTCTTTTTGGCAGACCTGAAGTTTGCTACTTGTATTAATGTGTTCTGCAGTCTTCAGTGAAGTCAGTGTGTGTGGATTAACTGTCCTACAGACTGCTGGGACTACAGGTCTGGCTGCCTGCAGCTGTGAGACTGGGGCCCTGTGAACCCCAACTAACCATCCTTTGGGATTTTAGAATATCATCTCAGGTTTCTATATATGGAAATATGAAAAATTCTGAAAAAAAAATGCATTGTTAGGTCTGTTTATTTTATCTAAGATAATAAAGAATGAAAAGATTTTCCTGTCAATATACTGGAGAGAAAAAAAAAGGCAAACAAACAAACAATAACCTTCTAGCTGCCTTTTATTTATCTTCATAACTGGATTTGCACTGGAAGACAGTGGCTCACAAATACAGTAAAAACAATTTAAAAATCTAATTGTGTGTGGAAATAGGAGGATAGGAGGAAATTTTCCCACCAAATATTTGCATGTGGCTGACGACGGAGAGAGTCGCAGAAGAGGGAGGATAAGAAAGAGTGCAAGTCGGCTTGCTATGCTATCTTTAGGATCCTGCTTCCCCCCACTTATTCTTTCTGATCTATATTCATGTTTTTTTCAGGGCCATAGCAATTGTATGTCAGAATGATGGGTCTCAACCTTGTTTCAGGATAAAGCATCAATCTGCCTGTGAGTACCACAACCTGACCTGACAGAATTTCAGTGATTCTGAGGGCCCTGTGATTCCTTTGCAGAGGTAATACTGAGCTCAGAGTAAAGTGATGGACAAGATATTCTATCAAAGTTGCTTCTCAGATTGCAAGCAAGTGTTGTCCCAGGAGTATCTGTTGAAGGTGTTGCTGTTCTGTGTTTTTGTGAATGTTAACAGCACTCTGCGACTGATTTTTTTTTCTCTTCACTGCTTAGTATGTAACCTCTGGCCATTTATTCTATTTGCTTTTCTGAAGGCAACAACATAAGACAGGGCAGGTGTATTCTTCTCCCTAGTACAATGCTGAACCTAAAAATGCCTTTTCTTCTGTATCACATAAATATTGCTTTCTGGTAGCTGGGACTTAAACATGTTGGTGTTTGTGTGTCAGGGGTGGGGGGAAGTAAGCTACAGGGATTGCACATCATTAACTCCAGACTTATTCCATCACTCTGTGCAATGAATTTCACTGAGACTGAAACTAAATGCAAGAATTCAAACCCTTGAATCTTTATGACCCATATAATTCTGAGAATGTCCCATTCTTCCAAAGCACACTGAGTGCTAATTTAAAAAGAAAATCAATTATTCTAAAGAGTAAGAGAACATTATATGGAAAATGTCTGTGTCAGTGCAGGATATGCAGCATAGTTATTTCTAATTACTCTTAGTATTTATAGTACGCCACCTCAAAGGACAGAAATTAAGAGATGGCTTTAAAGGAAGGACTTTTCAAAACTATGAGATATTCATTTAATATTTTCAAGGGTTACTATAGTACTGGAGCTACAACATTTCAGAACAAATTTAATCTATTAAAGTACAAAATTAGTGACGTTGTATAAAATAATTGCACAGAAAATATACACATTTAACCAAAGGACTTCACATTAAGCTGATAGTACTTAAAAGAAATATGATAACAAAGTTCTGCTTCAGGACAATGGATGCAAATTAGCTTTATCAGCTTGACTTCTTCTATTAAAGAAACAAAAATATATTTTACTTTATAATAATAATTTTTTTATGCATACATTGTCTTTTTGTTAATGTCAATGACAACATCAAGATTCAATAGGAAGGTGTTGGTCTCTTTTAGGAGGGTGTCGTCTCTTTTCTCAGGTGACAAATGGCAATGAAAAGGTCTCAAGTTGCACCAGAGGAGGTTTAGATTGGACGTTAGGAAGAATTTCTTCACAAAGAGTGTGGTCAAGCATTGGAACAGGCTGCCCAGGGAAGTGGTGGCATCTGCATCCCTGGACGTATTAAAAGATATGTGGATGTGACTCTTAGGGACATGGTTTAGTGATGGGACTCAGTAAGTCAGGTTGATGGTTCGATTTGATGATCTTGGATGTCTTTTCCAACCTAGATGATTCTATGTTTCTATGATTCTGTTCTATGAATATAGAGATACATTACATATTATATGCATCCTAATCTAATTTTTGCCATGTATTTAACTCTAAAATATTGTCTACTATATAGCAAATTCAAAGTGAAATATAATACCCAAATGCCAAATATATCTCTTCCAGGCAGAAGATTCATGTTCTGTTCTCAGATAACCTGCCTTACCTCACGTTTCTCTGAAGCAGTATTGTGACTTCTCTGGGAGTCTGAAAAGAAGATTTTGTTTCACCCTTATTTAATTGGGACAGTTGCAAGAGCATTTTATATATATGCCCATATAGTACTGCTGGGATAATCTGCATATATTGATTTTTCACTGTTGCCTCAGGACAATCAGTAGTTTAAAGTGGAGAACTGTGAAGATGTGGCTAAAAACACTTTAGATATTTTGTAGAAAACTCAATTGCTTTCACAAACACCTTTTGCATGTTGAAACTCTTGGGTATCTTCATGCAAAGCTGTTAACTGACAAAATTGAAACTCTTCAGGTAGTTAGATACTGTTAATTGAAGGTGCCTTGAATTACAACAGGGAGATGATTAGACCATTAAACTAGGATCCAATAACTTGAAGCAATCTGTCAGAGGTGGCACTGCCAGGTAACTTACAATCTGAAGTCTGAATACCTTCATTTTCATTCTTTTCTACTTATGTCATCTGCTGGAAACTCTTCTGGAATGTCTTAAATCAGAACTCCTGTTATGATTCCTATGACATCCTTCAAGTTCTCAGATAAATGGTTACATGAGAAGCTTATTGTCAAGTAAAAAGCAAAACAATACAAAACAAAAACCACATGTTGACCATGGCCAGCATCTCATCACCCACATACACCTTTGCACTGTCCCTGCCCCCAGAAGGATGGGAGAGAGAATCAGAAGAGCAGAAGTGAGAAAACTTGTGGGTTGAGATAAAAGAGTTTATCAAGTGAAGAAAAGTTGTGCATGCAAGCGAAGCAATTTAAGTAATTTATTCAGTACTTCCGTCCAGTAGGTAGCCACAAACATTCCCACTTCCTCCTCTTTTCCCCAGCTTTTATTGCTGAGCATGACATCGTATGGCAAGGAATATCCCTTTGGTTAGTTCCCGCCAGCTGCCTCAGCTGTGTCCTCTCCGGGCTTTTTGTGCACCCCAAGGCCTACTCACAGTGGGAGGTAGAGTAGGAAGAAGAGAAAGGCTGGATGCTCTGCAAACACTGCATAGCCAAAACATGAATGTGTTATCAATGGTGTTTCCATCACAAACCCAAAACACAGTACCAAGGGGCCACTATGCAGAGAATTAACACCACCCCAGACAGACCTGTTAAAATCTCTATATATGTATTTAGATTTATAATGATATAGATACAAATACAGATGCAGAGACAACAAATTTTTGCCGGGCTTTTCCAGACTTAGCAGCTCAGCTAAAGAATTCTGGCCACTCTGATTAAAAATATGAGTAATTTTTATATATGTATCATTCAGAAATCAAATTTTTAAATTCCAGTTAACAAAAATGTCCCTTTTTTAGCTTGGGGAATGAAGCCTCCTAACATTTTTTTGCTGCTAGAATGTACTAGCTTGTGTTGGGCCATGTTTTCTGGTTTCCTTACCAAAGTTGTGTAGAGTGCAATTATTTAAATGGTGAATGCTAATTGTTGAACAGACTGTTAGATTTGGACAACACTTTAAACTTCAAACAACTGAAATGTCTTATTTGCCTTCTTTAAGGCAGTTCTGAACTTAGCAATATATTTTATTGGTTGGCAAATGAGGACTTGCTTGAGTAAGTGAGCTAAAACTAACGTAAATAGCCAATTTAAAAATGAATTAAATCAATAAATTAAATTACATCAATAAATCATAAATCATCGTGATAAAGTAAATCAAGAATCCCCACCCATGGGTGCACTAGAGATCCTATTGCAGGTACACTACTCTGAAAATATCTAAATTCCTATAGATGTTTGAAGATCATCAGGTGATTATTGGGCTATGTTTAATTAAAAAATACTCAATGAGTTTCTAAATTGTTAAATAGCAGCAAGAGCAGGGCTGCTTCCCAAGGGTCAGCAAACCAGGAGCTGAGGGTGGCTGAGACATGGATAAGCAATGCCTTCACCAACAGGTGTCTGAGCCAGGTGAGCAGGGCAAGGGGACAGCAATGGGTCCTGTCAGCAGTCCAGGGAGCATCATGTGAAAGCAAGGAATCAAGCCAGCTCCAAGGCCAAAGCAGGAAATCCAAATGAGAAGCCAGAAACAGGGCTGGAGACCAGCACTGCTACAGCATCACTGAGGCAGGGGCTGAGGGGCTGGGCTGGGCTGAAATGGCATCCTGGGACATGTTTGGGGGAGGCCCCCACTGGAAGCTAGACAGGGGCAGAAAGGGCAAGAGTGCACTCAGGGCCCTGACATAAATCTTCCAAATCAGGGTTTCAAAACATTTTTTAATATGTAACCCAATTTCCAATTAAAGAGAAAGACTAAACTAAAAAAGAAATATTTTAAACTATTGCATGGAATCACCCATACTTTTTCAAAGTAATTATCAAATAGTCAACAACGTTTCTTTGTTGCTTGTCCAAAAATAGAGTAAGATTTCCTGCAGTTAAACATTTTTTCTGTATATGCTAAAACATCTTTCATATAAATATATTAATATACAAATATATTTCAAAGATGTAATTATCTGACAACTTCCTAGATGTATTACTTTTTCACCTTAAATAGCTTTTCGCTCAGCATTCAGCTTTAGAATGAACTGAGAAAAATCAATAATTATTCTCTTCAATAATTTAATTCATTGAATGAAGGCTTAGAATTTTTTATAAAAAATATTGATTTAAATCTAAGGAAAAATGTTAGCAAGACAGCTATTATCTCAGGAATGATCAATCATTTTCCATCTCTAACATGTCTCATGCCAGCTTTTCTATATTTAATATTTTTGGAGGGGAGAAAGGGGAATAAAAGTTGGTTGTGCATTCAGAAAGACTCACAAGAGATATGTAGATAAAACCATCAGGTCTAGAGACAAAAATTTTCCCTAGGACACAATAAACTTCTCTTTCTTTTAAACCTTTCCAGGTAGGACTGATGTTAATTAAGATAGATTTCTTAACCATGGTGTTGAAAAATTACTAATGATATGCTGGAAGTAATGGACAATTTTACATGAAACTACCCAAGCTCCATTGAAGTGCTAGAGCATTGATTTTCTTCAAAGCTTCCCAAAATATTAGCATTAATATGTGACTGTTCTGAAGGATTTAAAATGTGCTAAAGATGGATAATGAGCAATATGCTTAGATTCAAGCATAACCAATTCAGTCAAAAAGTTTTAGAGCTAATGTTTTCAGAAACTAATGCTATCTGACAAAAGCTAGCTGTTAGTATTTATGTATTATGTGTTATTATTCTGTGCAAGGATAAACAAACAAACAAAAACAAGTCACTAAGAATAAAATAGCTTCTGGTATTTGAATAACTGTCTCAGAGGTACCTAAATACTTCTGTGGCTATGAACCTATGCACATAATTCCAAGCTCAGGAACACTTAATTAAATTATTCATAAGTATTTTAAGTCAGCTAGGATTGACACTATCACTCCAATGGGATCAAAACCACTTTTCTTTTAAACATGCTTTCATGTAGCTTTTAAAGAAAAAAGTTACAGTAAGAGTAAATGAAAATGCCTCTAAGTTTAAAATCAAACAGCTTGGTTCAATGTTCAGAACGAAGAAAGTTTAGCACCTATAATGTTCAGGGAGAAATAAAGGTAATCTTAAATACTGTTAAACCATATTTCTTTATTCTAGTATGTCACTATCAACTATGAAGACCACTAGCACAGTTTAGCATGGCATTAGAAACTGGTTGTTAGTCATGGATCACTTCTTCCAGTTCTTGACATAAGAAACCAAGGAGTGTGTTCCCTACAATAAAGAATGTTTCAAAGGGCTGTAAAGTCATTCTCTATTAGCACCTGTTTAAATTAGTTTTCACTCTGTTTTTAAGCTGCCAAAATCATGTCAGTGCAAAGAATAATAACCACATTAATTTAAGTTGTGTGCTACCTTAGACTATCAGGAATCATTGCAAAGATCAGCTTCTTAACGAATGGGGTATGAAAGAATACCCCCAATCTAGCTATCATCTTCACTAGTGGTAGAAGATGTTTGAAATGTCCAAAGCAAGAAAGGAAAGGGCAAAGATAATACTTGAAGTGTTGAGTCAGCTTTCAGTCTCTCAGTTCTTACCCAATTCTTACCTGTTGCATAAAATTCCGTGTGCCCTTCAAGAAACATGCATCCATTAGGTTGAATGCATGAAACTAGTAGTTTTGCAAATGTAATTTTTAGCCTGCTGACCAGAGGAATGATTCAAACTACTTGATACAAGTATCATCTAGCCAAAGTCTCTGAAATATTGATAATTGGCTCATTGCAGTAATAGTACTACAACCATGCATCATGTTCAAACTAAAGTTTTCCCAATAAATAAAGAATTACCACAGAGGTGTTACATGTGAATGAAGCTTCCTGACAATTGAAGCAATAAAAAACTGTAATGATGGTGGTGCACAATCCTAGTAAAAGAGGATCCCATTTTTTAAAAATAGAAAGGAAGACCCAGGGAACAACAGACCAGTGGACCTCTATGCCTGGGAATATCATGGAACAGATCCTCCTGGACACATATGTTAAGGCACATGCAAGACAAGGAGGTGATTCGAGACAGATAGCACGGCTTCACCAAGGACAAATTGTGCCTGACCAACCTGATGGCCTTCTGTGATGGAGTGACTGCATCAGTTGACAAGGGAAGACCAACCAATGTCATCTACCTGGACTTCTGTAAGGCCTTTGACAAGGTCTCCCACAACATCCTTACCTCTAAATTGGAGAGATATGGATTTGAAGGGTGGACTATTTGGTGGATAAGAAATTGGCTGAATATCTGCAGTCTGGGAATTGCAGTCAATGGCTCTGTGTCCAGATGGAGGCCAGTGACAAGTGGTGTCCTTCAGAGGTCTGTCTTGGGACTGGTGCTGTTTAATATCTTTATCAATGACATAGGCAGTGGGATCGAGTGCACCCTCAGCAAGTTTGCAGATGACACCAACCTGGGTGGTGCAGTTGATACAACAGAAGGAAGGGATGCCATCCAAAGGGACCCGGAAAAGCTTGAGAAGTGGGCCCACATGAACCTAATGAGATTCAACAAGTCCAAGTGCAAGGTGCTGCACTTGGGTCGGGGCAATCCCAGACATGAGTACAGATCGGAAAAAGAACTCGTTGAGAGCAGCCCTGCAGAGAAGGAGCTGGGGGTTCTGGTGGATGAAAAGCTCGACATGAGCCAGCAGTCTGAGATTGCAGCCCAGAAAGGCAACCATAATCTGGGCTACATCAAAAGAGGTGTGACCAACAGNTAAAGGGGGCTCATTAAAAAGATAAAGAGCAACATTTTACATGGGCAGATAGTGATAGGATAAGGGGGAATGATTATAAACCAAAAGACGGGAGATTTAGGTTAGATGTTAGGAGAAAATTCTTTATTCAGGAGAGTGGTGAGGCACTGTTTGCCCGGAGAAGTTGTGGATGCCCCATCTCTGAAAGTGTTCAAGGTCAGGTTTGATGGGGCCCTGGGCATCCTGATCTAGTGGCATCCCTGCCCACGGCAGGGGGGTTGGAACTAGGTGATCTTTAAGGTCCCTTCCAACCCAAGCCATTCTATGATTCTATGAATAACTTAAAAGGTAAGATGTATGTGCATGAACATCTGGAACTGGAAATATCAGCAATAAACCTCCTGTGTTCATTTTGTGTCCTTCTGTTTGTCAAGAAATTTGTTACTTTTCTCAAGTGACCTTTCATGCAGATTGCATATTGTAAGACAGGACTCTTCAATCATAACTACTTAATATTTAAATCTTTTTAAAAGAGATGACCAGTAATCTCATTCTGTTTGTGAATTCTGTCTGTAGAGCTTACCTTTTTCTTTCCTGTTTGAACAACAAACTTTTGACAACAAAAATTTTTGACTGAAAAAGTCTGAAGGTTTTAGGTGAGATATTGCGCATGTAAATTACACTAGACATCTTTAATTTCTCACCCTTACAAGTCTTTGAACCTAGTAATGAAAAAAAATATACTGACTTTTTTTCACACACAAATTGAGTTTAGAGTTGGCTATATGGACCCTAAATAGTATGTACTTTGAAGGACTTCACACTGGCCTATCTACCAAGCAGGGATTTTCCCTAGAAGTTCATAAACTGCTTGGAAGAAGTGCAAACAACTTTTGGAAATGACAATGTCTTTTGTGAAGCAAATTATTAGAGTGGAGTACACCATTGGGCAATATGAATAGAATGAGTTAGAGTTTGCAGTGTTGACTGAAGAAATATGATTGCGTTGAAGGCAACATCTCACACCAGTTCTAAATTAAATAATATTTTTATGCATTTAAATAAATACTTATTTATACTTGAACATTGTCTATGTTGCATTTTCATTTAGTTATAATGCTGCTTTTTGTTTACTCCTTACTTATACATTACTTCCGTCATTCTTTTAAATGGCAAAACTGCTCAAAATATCTACAAAATTGAAAATTTTAGAAGTGCCTATATCAACTGCTCTATATTCTCTGTGGACCTGCTATCAAGCAATTTATACAATAGTAAGCAAATTAATAACTCAAACAAAAATCCCCGTTTTTTGATTGTTTTTGTTTTTGTTAGTTTTCTTTTGTATTGTTGCTCGATCATCTTCTGAGAGTAGGGCCATCATGCCTACCATTCTGCTACAAGATAACAGATACCAATATATGCTCTGTATTTCTTGTAGATCATTGTGCTAAATAAAGAAAAGGCTAGTGAGTTAAGAAACTCTGTAGAGCTCAAGGAGCTTTAAATAGTTAGCGATTTATATCATTACATTATATCACTACCTTCAAAATGTAAAGTTAACATGGAAATTCTGGAGATGAAGATCAAAACAGGATCTAAAAGTGTTCTGTACACATATATCTCTGTCTGTGAACATGAATATAGTGAAGTTGAATGCTTAATACCATGGAATCTGGATTCTAAATTTGGCATCCTGGACTTGAAAGTATGCAAATGAGAAAAAAAAATTACCGAGCATAACATTAATGCTAGAGCATCAGTTTAAAAGGATGTAGCTCAAAGTGAGGTCTTCTATATTTCATGCTTCTATAAGAGATAATAAGTAAGTAATTCTTTAAGACATTAGTGTACAATCCTACAATGCTTTCCAATACCTTACTGTGAAGTAAGGCCAGTCTCTAATTTGAAATTTAGTTAATTGCACCCCTCTGAAAGATTTATTTTTTTGGTTAAATAAGTGAATTGCATCACAGAGTGAGTCCAAATTGAAAATTATGAAGAAGCTGTCTGCAACCTTTACACTGTTTTTTAAAATACTATTTTTCTTGTGAAGTATAGTCAATATAGCTTCTGTATACTGCTATATATCTAAATAAATCACTGTATTGCAAAGTTTTGATGTCTTTTTTACTGTCTTTAGCATTATAGGGTAAAACATCTTCTAACACTTCTTTTCTGTAAACAAATAGATATCTCATATGCCTTTTTGTTTGTTTAGTTGCTACTAAACTTAACCTTCATGCATCAATAGTGCTGTTTTCAATCTACTTGACAAAGTTTAGTGGGAGCAGGAGAGGCTTGGGAAGTTGAGAAACTGCGTGATCTGTATGCGTGATCTCAAGCTGTGAGAATTGAGATAGTGAAGGTGTCAGCCTTACTGACAGACTACAGAAACAAACTGAACAAGGTAGCCTAGCTGCTTGGTAAATACACTGGAGTTTGT
This sequence comes from Anseranas semipalmata, assembly GCA_013399115.1. Taxonomy (NCBI): domain Eukaryota; kingdom Metazoa; phylum Chordata; class Aves; order Anseriformes; family Anseranatidae; genus Anseranas; species Anseranas semipalmata. The sequence goes on from VXAA01002331.1 coordinate 203,616, forward strand.
TTTGCTTATGTTGGGATAGGTTTTTGTTTGGAGAAAACTTAACAGGGCTTTCAAGTGTTAAAGCTACTGAGATGCTTCCAAATTTCACGCAGCCCCTCCTCTGTCTTACTCCATGGCATACAGCTTGTGAATGCTGGCCACAGGAGGCCTTTTCCATGTTATCCAGGTTTCCATTCAAAATGAAAACCTAGCAACAGGAGTTTTCAGATAAGATACTAAATACATCTTCCCCTCCAACCCATCCCTTTTTTCTTTCTTTTTTTTTCTTTCTTTTTTTTTTCCGCCTGAGTGTTACCTCTTTATCCTTGCATCCAAGTATGCATAAGAATACTTGGATGCAAGGATAAAGAGATAACCTTCTGGGGATGCCCAAGTGGAACCCTCATCTACTCAGACAGTAATAGGCACCTGCTAGTGATTATCTAAACACTTAAATTAGCAATTTGTTTATAGCTCCTTCCTGTGAGGATTGCACACTCTTCTGTCTAGTAGACATAGTTTGTCTTTCTTTTTATGCCTAGATATATTTTCTTATATAAGTCTGCAAGTGCATGAATATAGATATAAACGTATAAACTTACACTGCATAAACCTAGATGACAACACTGGACATGTTTTATGCTTAGCTCCGGTTGACAGGTTTGCTAGTCTGAAAACACTGCAGTGGCAGGACATTTCAAGAGCCTGATTCTAGCCTGGCCTTAGAAGAATACCAGAAGTGCTTCCAAATAATTCAAAGCAGTTGGACTTCTAAGATTCAGGCAATCTGATCTCTCTGGTTGATTTGTTAAAGAAACTACACAACCACAGAGTTGCTCAGGAAAGACAGCGTCTGTGGCGCTGACTCAACTTTTCATAACACATTTCCAACTGGATGTTTTTCCTCTTGCTTCAAATGATTGGGAATCACAAGCAGCTATATTTTAGAGACAGAGAAGAGGAACTGAAGCCTCCACTTTCCAAATAACAAACCCACTATTAAAAGAGAAAAAGAAAAAGCTGAGCTTTGAAAAATTACATTTATAATCCTTGAAGCCTTAACTCTCCTTACAAGATAGCTAAGTAAATCAATAGCTTTGAATTACACCAGTGATGTTAACTAGTTGCATTTAGACTTGAGAAACTTTCTTATTAAAAAATTCATTGTAATGTTTCAGATTTCAGTAACTGTAGTTTAAGACAAAGTATGTTGTTTATTTCCTTACAACCTGTGGAGAAACATTGGTGAAACAGCATTGGACCTCCTTTTCTGTAAGAAAAAACTCCTTTTCTGTAAGAATAACAGCTGCTGGCAGCCAGTTGCAATAAAATTAGTATTCTAGTTGAAATCTGGCATCTGGGAATCTCTTGACAGTGTTTTCTGGCTACAGACTTTGTTGCTTGTTCTCACATGCATTGTGAGGGAGGAAACATTACTCTCACTTGCAAGTATCTGCTTTGTTAAAAGCCAGAAATATTTCACCCAGCACTGAAATGCAACTGAATCCATCTTTCTTATTGAGAAAAGTAAAGTACTTGGGCTGCAAGATCTAGCACGGGAGGTTACTTAGAAGTAGAAAAGCCACTTTGTTTAAATTGGTGTTAGACCTTCTACGTGTGTATAACTAACTAACGAAAAACAAAGAAAAATGAAAAGCAATGGGGATTGTGAAGCACCTGAGAAGTCTTTTGAATCCTGTTAGGTTTAGAATTTGATCGCTAAGTCCATAAAGCAGAGATGAATGTTATATACACTTGCTTTGAAAAGATCCATGCAATCTAATTTATTCTTCAGAGTGAACTCATATTTGGTAAAAAAATAAAATAAAATAAAAATATAGAAGTATAATAATCTCACTAAAGTAAGTGGCAGCGTTATGCTATTACCCACCCACTTATTCTCTTATTCCCATGTCAGGTTTGTGTAGTATTTTACAAACCGCTCAGATTTTGAACTTTTTTCTCTTGTTGCATTCTTCAAAATGACATGCATGTCATTAATTTCTCTCTCTCTCTCTCTCTCTTTTTTCTGAGATTATATTTATTTCACTTTGTCAAAATTACAAGAGGAACATCTGGAGAAAACTTTCCATCACTTTGCTTTCTGATCTGCTCTGATTTCCTTTACGACAACAAGAGATCATCTCCCAGTATTCTACACATATACTGGTTAATTTCTTTATCTGCACTGACTGGCGGTACCTAGCTAAGTCAGTTGGTGGTAGAAATCGATCTGTGTCTTCAAATCCACACTCTTTTTGAAAAGTAGTTCATATGCAAATTCAAATCCTATGTAATATTAAGCTCTTTCCTTGACTAAAACCAATTGCCAAAACTTAAATATGGCAAAATAGCAAATAGTAGGCTACCATTTTGAGCATCTGCTGTTTTACTGAAAGAAAGTCAATGAAAATTCAGGATGAAAACAGGCATAAAAATATGATTTTAAGATTGAGAAGCACTGTTTTGTGTATGCTGGTCTGTTCATCATATGCTTGATATGTTCCACATAGATTTAGGCTTCTGGAGAAGAATATATAGAAAGTGTTGTGACCAAATTTAGGGTTGAAAAAAAACAGCATGAGAAACACACTTTTTTGTAGATAAAAAGTCAAGCCTTGTGATTTCACTGAGTTAATCAGGCTCCCTATGCATAAGTACAGAACTCTTGCGCACAGATTTTAGCATGTTCCTAAATACTTGTAGGGGATAAAGCCTGCAGTACAATTATTTAATCTTGAAGGAAATATATAAAACCAGGCTTCTTGAGTAATACTTTGTGAGATGTTAAAAGTTTTTTCTGTTCTATTTCCTTCTCAAGAAATGGTCAAAGCTCCTATAATTTCTTACAAACATTTGAAGTGTAACAACAAAAAATTCCTGGAATAGCTGAGGGTTTGAAATATAAATAATGCAATGCAGATTTAGAATTTGGCTTTATGGTTCTGATTAATATTGTTGAGGTTGTACATAATGACAGTTTTTCTTCACCTGATTCTGTAGAGTATCTAAAAGATTAAACAGCTTGTGAAGTCAGTTTCCAAGTTAAGGTAGTCAAATGAAAACCTAGTAGGAAAAGTCCTAATGATTTAATTTTAGCAATCATATGAAATCCAGCAAAGACAGAAGATCAGATGCTACATGGCTAAATACTTTATTCCAATGGGAAGCTCTTTTAGGTAACTCTGAAATACGGCTGCTAAAGAAGCTAATGAACTCTTTCTGAACTCTTTTGGTACTGGTAAACTGTATATGTAAAGTACATGTGAGCAAACATGTACATTCAAGGCCAGGTTGGGTGGGACTTTGGGCAACCTCGTCTAATGAAAGGTGTCTCTGCCCATGGCAGGGACATTGGAACTAGATGATCTTTAAAGTCCCATGAAACACAAACCATTCTATGATTTTGTGAAACCCAGGATGTCAGCTCAACATACATCCAACTTCCTTAACTTTGAGTTTCACATTAACAGTTACTGGCATGGCTAGAGATGCTTAGTCAGGCAGGTGTACTCTGGCATTCAGATAGGATAGTGATGTTGTAAATTATTAATATGAGCTGTGTCTTACAAAAGCAATTCTTGAAAATTCAATCAATTGCAACCAGGGTTGACTGCTGACCACTTAGGATTTTTTCTAAGAGATTGTTAGCTTTGTAAGTTTACAGTCAGTAAAATAATCTGTCTGTCCTTTAGAAACCCCCACAGGAATCAGTATTCTCTCAAGGTCCTAGAATGCCTGGCATAAGAATAAATTTTACTGGGCTATGTATTCCTCTGTCAATCTTGGGGCTCCCCGGTGTAAGTTTTCATGGTTTGTTGAAGTTATTTCTCCCTGATAGATGATTTGATTGATTGTTTGTTGTTGTTGTTTTGTTTTGTTTTGTTTTTTCCTAAAGATGGGAAAGTGTTTAACCCTGTTTTTGATATAAAAAATTAAGGAGCATTTCCTCTCTATACCATAATGTATCCCACCTTTTCAATCTCTGTAGGCTTAGATACATAGAACACAGAACACAGAACACAGAGCACAGAATAGTTCAGCTGGAAGGGACCTTCAAAGATCATTTAATCCAACTGCCTGACCACTTCAGGGCTAACTAAAATTTAAAGCATGTTATTGAAGGCATTATCCAAACATCTCTTGAACACTGACAGGCATAGGACATCAACCACCTCTCTAGGAAGCCTGTTCCAGTGTTTGACCACCCTCACGGTAAAGAAATTTTTCCTCATGTCCACTCTGAACCTCTCCTGGTGCAGCTTTGTGCTGTTCCCATGTGTCCTATCATCAGTGACCAGAGAGAAAAGACCAGCAGTTCCCTCTCCAATTCCTCTCCTTGGGAAGTTGCAGAGAGCAATGAGGCCATCTCTTAGCCTTCTTTTCTCCAGATTAGACAATCCAACTGTACCTAGCCTCTCAACCTCTCAAATTTTCCCTGTTTCTCTCTTCCATCATTGAATGTTCCTTGTTCAGCTTATGCTGTTGAAAGAACATATAGCACACACTGAAAAAATGAAAGAAATTCAAAAAAGTAACTCAAGGCCATCTTTTAGGATGTCATTCAAGAAAAAGCAAAACAGAACTAACAACAAATGCAAAGATCTACTCTGTTATCCACCGTAGCTGAAGAGAAAGGAAGGAACACCATATTCAAATAGGACATTTCACTTGATATCAGCCTAAAAGAAAAAAAAAGATACTACAATATTTCATAATGAATAATTTTAAATGTTTTGAGCTAATATCAAATCTCATAGATGTATGAATGGACTCTAAAAAAACGTGTAGTGGAGAAAAAAACTGGTTCGGAAGGCTGTTATGGAAGGCAGCTTTTTGCTATATTATTTCCACCCAGGCGCACCAAAAACTACCCTGTTTCACAGCATTTCTCAATATCTCCCCAGTTCGTTACCCATAAAGATCTGGATTAAAATTCATTTGCATCTCTCTACAAGAGTTACTTCAGGCTAAGAATATTTCTTCTGCACAAAGAATACTGTTAATTCCCTCCCTCACCCAATAGTTTTAAATCACCTCAAGTACTGTGTACTTTTTAAAAGCATGCATCTCTTACAGCACTACATGTTGTCCCATCATTTTGGTGCCAATGGTAGGTGGCCAACTCTCTACAAAGCACTGAATCTGTAATACAGTTGTGTTATTCACACAATTACTTTTAATTAGCTGGCTCTGAGCCAATGGTATCAGTAATGCTGTTTGTGCTAGCTCTGTGGTGTATGTGATGACATAATTGTTTCTTGACTAATAAGCCATAATGTGAACTGCATGGACTGTGGAAATCTAATTTACAAGCTAAGTGGTCGTTTTGACCATGAATTGAAGAAGATGCCACACAGAAAACAAAGGTTAGAACTATACAGTAGTGACATGCTCTCTGCCTTGAACACTAAGTGTGTGTTGCTGACGAATGAAAGTGCTGCTGGGAGACCATTATAAAATAGCTATATAGGATTAATACTGTACTTCTCCTTAGCACAGAAGCGGTTCATCAGTGATTGTGGCAAGACGAAAAGCTTTATAACAGTTTTCATGATGCTCAGGCCAGTAGAATAACTTAACGAAAATAAAGAAAAGGTGTTTTAAAATGTGAAACATATCATGAAATACTGTATTGCTTCAAGTGTTACTCCTAAGTACATGCAATTTTTTTTAAACACAGAGAGTTTTGTTTCATTTAACAGTACAGAAGAACTACCTCTTCTTATACCTGCTTTTAAAGGATGGCTAAGCTTGTAAGGGTACATGTTTCCAGGCACCTGCAGGCAAAATTAGAAATATAACTCACTTATTTAGTTTTTACATGCTGAGCATCATCACTGCCCAAGTGAATCAAAAGGTAAGTAGTTGCTTTTTATTAGGTAACATGGTGTTTTACAAGGGATTAGCACTGATTAAAACACTGATAATGCCATTTGGACTCCTTTTTATCTTTTTTTTAGAAGGCAATGCAATTAAAAGCTAGCATGCTACTCTTTACAGTGAGTTCTTTTGCTTGGCGAACAAAAAATCAGGTTGCCTGGCTGTTGTGGAAATCCAAGTTGAAAGTAAAGAACAAACACTGGAGACTGTGTGACTTTCTGGACCAATAAATATGATTAATATTAACCAGAGAGCATGCTGCCTAACAGTCTTAATAAAATCTTTCTGCAGAGTCTAGCAAGAAGGCAGGGGAGAGAGGATGGCCCCTTGTGTTGTCCACTTGCATACCAAATGAGCTGTACTTGTAAGGACAATGGTACAATCCGGCATATTCTGCAGAGAATTTACCCATCAGACTGCATGCATGCAGGAAAATATAAAAGAAAAAAAAAGCAAAACTTCTCAAGGTTTCCTTTTTTATGTTGGTCTCTCCAGAGAGGTGTAATAGAAGAATGTAATAAACTTTTCCTATCAGAGGACTTATTTTGAAGACTCATTTAGTCTTCATTTTTATTTCTAAATGAAAATTTCAGTGTGTTTTTTTTTGTTTCATTTTGAAGGGAGAGGGGAAAACACAGCAAGTAAACAGTCTGGTCTGACATTTTTGTGTGTCAAGCTTATTCACTGGAGTATCTTCTTCAGTGGCTAAAGGCCTCACAAAACCCCATCATTTTTTTTTCCCCGATGTTTGTAACAGATCTTGGATTTTTTTTTTTTTTTCAGTAATTTTGGCCTTTTTTTTGTTGTTGTTTAATATATGTAATTAAGCTGCTATAGTTATCCTAGCACTAATAGGTACCATGTTAGCGGGAGATTCAACGCTGTAAACATCCCTACCTGTACTGGAAAGCTCTGACCTAACTCTGTTTCTTGCTAGTTTCTTGACACTATATGACAGATTTTTGTTTTAAACTCTTTATCACCATCAGATCATTCTGGTATCATAGCAATTTTTCTGCTGTAATAACTACTAAGAATAAATATTTAACTACAAACATACACAGCATGAGTCTTTAATGTGGTTCCATCAAGAAGTTACAGTATGGTAAAAGACTATTGCATTCTTTAGTTAAAAAAAAAAAAGATACAGGTTTATGAGTCTGTGAAGAAAACAATTGAAAATTGGAATTACAAAAGTATTGAAGGAATATTAAAAANAAAAAAAAAAATTTTTTTTTTTTTTTTTTTTTTTTTTTTTCCCAGTGGCTGGCTTTTTCTGCAAGATCTAAGCTTCTTTAACTAGGAATCTGAATAAACAGCTATTGCCCCATTTTTCAGTCTTGAGTGAGTTGATAACTTTTGATTCTTCCTTAGAAGAATCTCAGAAGATTTAGGATTTAGGTCAGGCTTTCAGTCTCTCACATGAAGCAGCTCACAGAATCACAGAATGGTTGAGTTTGGAAGGGACCTTTGGAGGTCCAACCCTCATGTTCAAGCATGGTCAGGCAGTCCAGGACTATTTCCAGACAGCTTTTGAATATCTCCACTACTAAGGACTGAGGTGAATAAGGCATTCAGTACCTTAGCTTTCTGTATGTCCAAGGCCCTCATCCCATTTGGCAGCAGGCCCACAATTTCCCTAGTCCCCCTTTTGCTACTTATGTACTTACAGAAGCCCTTCTTTTCCCTTTGACACCAGATTCAGCTCCAATTGGGTGATGGTTTTCCTAATCGCACCTCTGTATGCTCAGGCAAGATGTCTGTATTCCTCCCAGGTTATCTGTACCTGCTTCCATCTTCTGTATATTTCCTTTTCAAGTTTGAGTTTTTCCTATTGATTCTTAATCATCCATGCAGGCCTCCTGGCATTTTTTACTTTTGCTGAATGAGATGGACTGGTCATGAGCTTGGAGGAGGTCATACTTGAAATTAACTACTTTTGTTGGATGCCTCTTCCTTCTAGCGCCTTATCCCATGGGAATCTTTCAAGCAGATCCCTGAAGAGGCTGGAGTCTGCTCTCATTAAAGTCCAGGGTTGTGTCCTTGCTTTTTGCCTTGCTCCCTCTTCTCAGGATCCTGAATTCTGCTATCTCATGGTCATTGCAGCCAAGCCTATCTTCAGCCTTCACATCCCCAGTCACCCCTTCCTTGTTTATAAGCTATTTCAGAACACAGATCTGCTAAAATAAAAAAAAAAAGAAAAGAAAAAAAGAAAAAGGCCAGTATCTCCTCTGGCTCCTCTGGCTGGCAAACTGGAATATCCTGGTTTTGCCCCTCTGTGTATATTTTAAGCTGTGGCATGCAACCCATTTCTATTATATTAAGTCCTATGTAAAAACATGTTTTGCTACCTGCCAGTCTCACAGGTTGATTTCTCACTGAGGATCTGTGTTTTTTGTTTGCTTGTTTGTTTGCTTTTATTTTATGAATTTTACAGGATGATGTGTGTGAAGCAGTGAAGTGAAGAGAGAGTGGAAGGAACACCAAATCATATTATCTGTTCTACCTGCAGAATTAACAAAGTACAAAATCCAAGGACATGGAAAACATGAAGTCTGTTTCTGGTTTGTACTTTTCCCCCAGTGAGTAAAGCTGTTGGTAAGATAGAGGAGCCTAAAACACCATCCTTTTATATTTTTCTAAAAAGAAAATTGATCAGAAATTTTCTGTATTTCTATATGGGTACAGATATATACATATAGCAAGATGTGATTGTGGTGACCTAACTAAGCTCCACAAAGTATTTGATTCTGGGCAATCTTATTAGCTGCTCACCTTGTTTCCTGAGAACCTTGTGAACTATTGCACTTTCAGTGTATTTCTTGTACTTAGGCCCAAATAATTAAGTATTCATGTTTATGTATTTGTGAAGCATTTTGTTTTATCCTGTTTTTAATATAGGAAAGAAGTAAAAAAAAGTGCAAAATTCCTGCAGCGCTCCAGATTTCCTGTGTCTTTAGACTGTGTGTTCAAGGAAAAAGGCTTACACCTATTTCTTCTCATTCATCTTCATGTAGAATGGAAACCATCCCCAGTTTGTCAACCTACGTCCAGAATGCATGATGAAATCAATCTGAAATATTTACCAGTCAGACAAAAAATAGGAGTGAGGAAGTCATAAATAAGTCATCAGAACTCAGTTTCCACTGTTTTATAATTGGAAAAAAAAATAGCGTAACACTTTAGACAACTGGACATTCAATAGTCAGCTTGCAAACTGCAAAGTCACGTCTACCTGATGAACTGAAGAGATCTTTTGTAAGGCCATTAAGGGAGGAGTGGCTTTCCTCATGAACATGTGCCAAGAGAGATATCTAAGCAGATCACCTGAATGAGCCAGTTGAAGGAACCTGCTAAGCATATGAACTCTCTTTAAATCCAGTATTGATTCAACAACATCAAGGCAAAACAACAACACAATAAGTAATAACGCTGAATGCTTTCCTTCATTTGCTGAGCTTGAAAGATTCACTGAATAAATCTCATTTTAGCTTTGCTATCTAAATGATAACGTCATCTACTGGATGCATCTGTGTGGTTAAAAAATTATGGATTATGATCAAATGAGCTTTTTCTATTTTGATTTGACACTTTATTTATTCCTGTGAAGAGTTCCTGGTTTTGAGTTTGCTGTATATAGTAAACTTGCTGTTGTGCTACTCCTTTTCGCTCCTATTCATTGCTTATGCTGCACCATAACTTAGGGCGGTTCTATCTAGCACAGAAGCTCACTCTCATGAGCAGTGACTATGTTTGGTTATTAAAACACTTTATAAACAAAATATACCTGCTGTTTCTTTGATGTGAAATATCAAAGCTAAAGGTCTGTATACAGGCCAATGTAATGAATCTATAAGAATTCATGGGACTGATATATTGCTGTTATTCAGTTGGGGAAATCTAACATTAACAAAGTATTACAGAGTTTCTTTTACTTTTAAATAAATAAATAAAGGAACACCTTTGGAGCCATTTTATCCCATACTGAGTTTCTTACCCAGCAGCAATGGTTGTGATTTTTATTATAATCAGTGGTATCAGTTATCAGTATGTACCATATTTGTAAATTGATCTATGGAAACGTAAATTTTTCACTAACTAATAATGCACTGAAGAGTATTCTTTGGATAAAAAATTTTATAAGGGTTTTATGCATGAAACAAATATCTAAGTCTTAAACAACTGATGAAATCTGGGCTTAATATGTCTGTCTATACTTAACTTCTCTCATCCTGCTTAATATCTCTATATGCTTCCAGTGCATAGCATGACAGATGTTATTAGAAGATGGTTCTCTTTGTGTTCTATAAAGAGGAATTATAAGCATGCAAATCCCTCTAAATGAAAGTTGGTTCAAGTTTCATGCTAAATGCTTTAGGTAATACATTACTTCCTGAAGAACCTAATAAGATAAATTAGTCTCTAAAGGAACCACACACAGAAACTCTATGAAAGGGCCAGTTCTTCCAAGGCTGAGAGAAATGCTGATGCTGGAGTTTTTGGATGTGTATATTACCATTAAAATGGCTGGACAAAACTTTAACTATCTCCAGGAGGCTGACAGTTCAATATGGTGTCTTTTCCAAGTCATAGAAGACCTATTTCTAGTCTCAAGATCATTAAGTGCTTCAGGTGTCTTATGGACTATTTATTCCTTAATTTAATCCTAAACTTGTGTTCTGATTTTACACGTAATAAGTTTGCAATAATTCGAAACACTGCTGATTTTATCTTCTTCATGGACCAAGGACTGAAACCTCTGCTGAACTAAAGTTTCTCCTTCTTAATGCTGTAACTGATGGAGAAAAACTGCTATCCACCTTGGAAATATTAGAAATAAACTTTCTTGTATTTGCCCCCAAGAGGGTTTTTAGAAGTTTGGTCTTGCACATCTGGTAGCCTCATAGCTCTGTCTTTGCCTCTGCTCCTTGTTCCTACCCTGCTCTCCTGTTGCAGTGGGAGCTTCTTCTTTCTGTCTCTCTTCTCTCTTTCTTCTTCTCTTCTCACTGCTTTCCAGAAACTTTTCCCAGATGTGCTTGTAGTTTTCCTCATATAGAAGTTATTGTCCCTTCCCTGTAGATGGGTCTTTATGATCCAAGAAATCAAACAGGTAGCTCTTCCCTCTGTTGGTTAGCCATAAATTTTTAACAAAACAGAATATATAATAGATGTACTGTAAGTGATAAACAGGCAAACAAGAGTGTTTTGGCATTAATATCTGATAAGGATGCCTTTAAGAAGCATGCATGAGAAAAACTAATGTGAAAAAACTTGCCCACTAGAAAGGCCACTCAGCTTTTTAAAAAATGGGAGGTTGGTCCTTGTTATAGAATTTCTGCATGGGTGAGTATACAACCTCTGTATCAAATGCATATTGGTTTGACAACCCAAGCTAAAACAAATTATATTGTCTGCAACATTTTTAACTCTTTGAACAAAATAATTTACTTGCAATATTATATGCAATATTGCTGTTTCTCAGCTAGCAATGGACCATATTTGTTCTTACATTATCTTCAGTATAAAGATTATTGTGGTTATTAGCTGCTTTCCCTGTTAACAGATGAGAAGACTGCAATGAATTTGTTTTTTATATGGGTCAAAATTTTTACACTTGATTTTATTCCTACAGGGATATAAATTAAGTGAACTGTGTAATTATGTAGGGCTTCAGCATTGCAACACAATTAGTGGGATGTGAAATATTACTTGATAAGCAGATTGTTTGTCTTATTGGCTTCTGCAAACTCAGCCATCATTTTTCTTTCTAGTTAACATTTCAGCTGCTAAGAGTAGCGCAACTGAGACTTCTCCATGTGTGCTGTCATCCCAAATGTACAGATTCTCCCTTGGCAATATCTATGGGCTGTCTGTATGTTCTGTCATCCCTCGCCTCACCTCAGTTTATGTAATTGGTTTTCTTTGGAGCTGATGTGAAGTCCGTGTGCTTGTTGACTGGCAATCCCTGTTTAGTGTTTCTATCTGATTTATTTTTTTTCCTTTTACTTTCCCTTATGCTTCCCCGAATAATGAGTTCTTCTCAGAATACTTTTCTGTGTGTGTTTATCTTTATCACTTCCTAAAATGTTTATACTAATATTATATTTTATTTCATATATATTAATATATATTTATATATTATAAATTTATATTATTTATTTTAAATGAATATTATTATTTTATATTATACTAATGTCAGCTTTATTTCTCTGCAAATGGCCTGGTCAAGACTCTTTTTCAGAAATTCATAGCCAAGCAAGGCCCAAGTTTATGTCTCCTTTCATTGTCATCCCTGTTTGCCTTTTACTCCCTACCTTTTCATTCCCTAATATGGGAGACAGCATGCATGCCCTGTGAATTGTTATCAGTTGCTCTCGAAAACAATTTTGCCCAAAAACATGAATTTCAAGTTCTGTTGCTTTTTTTCTGGAAGGCATATTACTTACTTGGGTTGAGTTTATAAAGCTTCACAGATTGTTTCTTCCCTATTGAATAGTCTGTAAGTCAGCTATTTAAGCTAGAATGTAGAGTAGCTAACATAAAATCCAGTTTATATTTCATAAAAAAAAAAAAAAGTCTTTGAATCCTACCTTTAACCCACAATTCTGGGATCAATGTGAGATTATCAAGGTCTGGTCAGTCTGTTTCTTCAAGATCTGACCCTGCATACTTACAGCAGCAATCAAAGCAAAAGGCTGGAATGCATTTGTCCCAAAACAGGCACCCTGAGAAATCTCTCCTAGCCTAAGTTATGCAGCCATCAATCTTCAGCAGCACGGAGTAAGGATAGCCAAATGATTGTTTGCTCTTAAATCTTTTGCTCCAACTATCACTATGATGGTTTTGCTCCTCATCAACAAAGGAAAGTGTGCAAAGAGAATGCAGCCAGGCTCTTTTCAGTGGTGTCCAGAGGCAGGACAAGAACCAATGCGCACAAATTGGAACACAAGAGGTTCTGTCCACTTCTTTACTAGTAAGCAAATCTGTTTTTTTCAGAATACCAGAGTAAAATTTTAGTATGATCTGGGATGTTTTATGATAGGACAAGGGGGAATGGTTTTAAACTAAAAGAGGGGAGATTTAGATTAGATGTTAGGAGGAAATTCTTCACTCAGAGGGTGGAACAGGTTGCCCAGAGAAGTTGTGGATGCCCCATCCCTGGAAGTGTTCAAGACCAGATTAGATGGGGCTTTGAGCAATCTGGTCTCATGGGAGGTGTCCCTGCCCATTGCAGGGGTGTTGGAACTAGATGATCTTTAAAGTCCCTTCCAACCCAAGCCTTTCTATGATTCTATGGTTATACAGTTCCATGGTAAGACAGCCTTTGTAACAGCCTGTTTTATGTGGAGGAAACTGAATTCATATGTCTATCATCTGTCCAAGAGATAAACTGAAAATTTCAATAAGCAATTACTGTGAACTGTGCATACATATTGTTTAATGAATGAACGATTTTTTCCTCTTTTTTGCCATGTATACAGACCTGGTTTTTCTGATATACTAGAATAAGTAGATTATACTATAAGTTATACTATAGAATAAGTAGATACTGCTCTAAATTTCTTTGAGAGGTATGCAAAATTACATATACTAGAGGCTTTTTCTGAAGAGGGAGCTGGCTGGTTTTGAAGAGCTTATAAAATCCCAAAGCTCTGTTTTCAGAGAATCTACCTCTTGTGGAGCTTGTATGAAAAGACTTTTTTAGCTTTACAGTGCACAAATTCAGGCACTGGAACGGGTTCCCCAGGGACGTAGTCATGGCACCAAGCCTGCCAGAGTTCAGGAAGTGTTTGGACAATGCTCTCAGATATATGGTCTGATTTTTAGGTGGTTCTATGTGGAGCCAGGAGTTGGACTTGATGATCTTTGTTGGTCCTTTCCAACTCAGGATATTCTGTGATTCTACTGTGCAGGTGACTGAACTCTGGCACAGGTTGCCCAGAGAGGTTGTGGATTCTCCCTCACTGGAGATCTTCAAAAGCCATCCAGACACGGTCCTGGGCAACTTGCTCTTGGTGGTCCTGCTTGAGCAAGGGGGTTAGGCCAGATGACCTCCAGAGGTCCCTTCCAACTTCAGCCATTCTGTGATTCTATGAAAGGAATAATATTCAGCAAGAATACATTGTATTTCTTTCTGATGCTTTTCCTCACTGATACCACAGAAACAGAAGATATCATGGTGCTTTTCTCATTCAGCCATGGCACAGAATTCTTTCATGCATGTCCTTTCCAATGAAATCTTGGCTAAAGATTTAAGAGATTTGATCTAGACAACAGTTAGAATTGCCTCAGATTTGTTCTTAAGATGGAACCAGGAAGAAATGCGTATTCCACTTCAAGATTTCACATTCTCACCAAACTTTATTTTGTCCCCAAGAACTTTTTCTAGATACTCTGAAAGACTCCTGTCACGGAAGGTCATCCCTAGGCAGTGTTTAGGCTTGTTCTTCAGCTCTAATGCCAGTTGTATTTCTCCTGCCTTCAGTTATTTAGCAGATATAAATCCAAATAGCAGCTGATTTGTCTTTGGAACCTATAAAAGCTGTGTAGATATATTAAAGCAAGAATGATGAATGTGTCCATAAGGCTTTTACAACCCTAGCTTCCAGCATTGATAGTCAAATTTTGAATGAATATTGAAGAAAGAGGTTTTCATATAATTTACTAAACCTTCACATTTCACTGGCATTAATAGCCATTATTATTTCTGGACTCAAAGTATATTTTTACTGTACTGTAATGAGCTGAAAACTGAAGAATAAGGATCTCGATATGTGTGCCCTCACTTACAGTTCAGGTCTATCAAAAAAATTTGGTATCTAAGGATGGATTTTTTTTAATGGTCTAGGAAAAAAGTTTTTAAAATATATGCTTAGATCTCAGCACAGTGTGAATCCATCTTAAAAGACATTTTTTTAGAATATATGGTTTTTTGTTTTTTTTTTTTGATAACTTACTCTTCCCATTTATTTTGCATGAAACCTTGGCAGTGCAAGGGACTGTTTATAAAAGTGTAACACATGGCTGTGATTCCACTACCTAGGTCAGCACTACAAGCTTTCTGTGGAAATGTGAATTACTAACTGGTGTTTGATTTTTGTTTTCAACCACTACACTCCCGGGAATGTATTGTGATGCGACTTGTAGTTGTTATTTTCCTTTCATGTTTTTATGGTACAGATTTTATCCAGGTTCAAATGTCTAGCCTATTCTGTCAAACTGAACTTTGCTATACTGACTTGACCTTTTTTATATTTATGCTCTTTCTCCCAGGTTCATGCAATTCTAAAGAAGAACAGAGATGGTCATCTGAATCAGAGGATGTTGAAAAGGTCAAAGTAGCAATGCAGACTTCACTGTTTCTCCAGGTGTAAGGTGTTGAAACTGCATCCACATAATCACCACTGGACCTGAAGTCAGCTTGAAAAATGCTCTGTGCAAACTCTTGTTTTTGATGGTGAGAGTAATGAAAATGCTAAATGGTAAGAATGCTCTGTACAGGCCCTTAAGATTTTGATCCTTTTTTTTTTTTTTTTTTAAATATTGCCATGCCATATTAAGGTTATAAGCAATTCTTTTCTTTAGACATTTTGGCCTTTCATATTGGTTTCCCACAGCTGAACCATGCATTATGTGTTTTCCGGGTAATAGTTATGTTTCACAGTCTGTATCGTGTAAGACCTGCCAAAAGAATTTTATTCTTTTTTTAATCTACCATACTACCATAAAATTAAAATATATGGGGTGTTTTTAATTTTTTTTCCATACTAGAGCAAGCTTTCTCATCCTAAGAAATCTTTACTGAAAAGCTTCAATACTCCTGCAGTGCTTATATATATTAAAAAAAAAAAAAAAAGTCTTTTGGCTCCTTTGGTTGCCCGGAGATATTTTTATACTTCAGTGATGTCTGTGCTAGCTGAATAGGCACAGAATGCTCTTCTAACAGTATTATTCACAGAACTGTAGAAAAAGGACAAACTGTTGTTAGTGTAACTCTTGGCTCTTCTTAGCTCTTATCAACAAGCTGGAGGAGGGACTGTTAAGTGTATTCTTGTCTTCTCTTATGGTAGTGTAATTGCATTAACTCTTAATAGCTTGAGATCTATTGTCTCCTGATTGCAAAATGGAGCATGTTTATGAGTATGTGTGCTGCAATGAAGCTAGGCTAAAATTACACTAAAAAGAAATGCTGTTTTTTAAACAACTGAGTAGAAATTCGAATACTCATTGTTTAGGCAGTGTAGTGACTGGGTTTCCCAAAGAAAACACGACTAATTATTTTGTGTATATATATTACTGTAAAATTCAATTTTTTTCTTTTACAAAAGATCTATGCTTCCTTCAGTTAAAAGGATTGATTTCCTTAGAAAATGAACTTGAAGTTTGACTTAAAAGAAACAGTGATTTTCACAAACTTTGCACTGTTTGTAACAAAAATCACAAGGTATAAGGTGAAGGAAACAGGAGATTTCATAAAGACATAGTCCTATTTGTAAGACACATAAAATTTGCCCTGAAAAAAAATTGTTTTCACCTTTCCTTCCTCTTTGAAGCTTTTCTCCATTGTTGATCTTAGCATTTACAAAAAACTGAACCCCAAAGGTCTAAAGTTAGACCTTGTAATAACCTTTGCAGAACACATAAACACTCTGAAGTTGAATCTGGAGGTGCTTTTTAGGGACACAGTAGTTACAAGAGCACAATGTGGTTCTCTGAAGTCCCTTAATCTGCAACATGGATACTTAGGTATTTTTACTTTGATTCTGCTATTTCCTGTCAATTCCATGTAGCTAATGCCAACACATATAGTTACATATATGGCAACCCCTTTTGGAGATACAGAGATGCACAAGTAATGGTGTTGTATGTGCTTGGATTCTAGTCACTGACGGCATCCAGTACTCTATTACTGGCATGGAGACAGTAACACAGCAGCTGCTTGATGCAGAATTATTCCTTTACAGTCTTTTACTCTAAAAGGAAATTTCTGATGAAAAATTAATTTCTTAATGGAAGATTTTTTTCCAAAATGTATATGCTTTTGCTGGAGAAATTAAGCCTTTTGTTTACTGACAAATACAAAATTATAATATAAATGTACATACCTTTGTTACTAATTAGTAGAATGATGAAGAGATTACAAGAGCCAGAAGTCTATGTGTCTGAGGGAAGACATAGTAGAACAGTAATTGCTTTGTTTTACCTTATGTTTTGCAAGCTTTATTGTGAGGGGGGAGGCGGCAATAAAAGCCTTGTCTGAGCCTTTCTATTGCTTGATAGCCCACCCAGTACAGATATAAAAATGGAGCATGATGAATATAAGTAAGCAATGGAATGGTATAGAAATTAGTTAACATGTCTGTGAAAGTCTCCACCAGCCAAAGCATAGGTAGCGATAGCTGAGCTAGCTTCAAACCAGATTTGTGAGATGTCCTGGAAGTGTTTAATGGAAATAACACTAGGCTGTGTTGTCCTGAGCAGAAGGTACCATGAATGCATATCTTCAATGTTATTTCAGCTAATATAAGGTAATATAACTGCTTTTTATTTATTTATTTATAAATAAATTTATTTGTTATTACATTTATTTATAAATAAATAAATAAAAAGTAGCTTTGGTTTGAAAAAAATAAATATAAGACAAAATTGAGAAATTAAGTTGAGAAATTAAGTATCAGCAATATCTAGGTTGGAAATTAGTGAGTACAGATAAAGTAGTTAACATACTGGAAAAGAAGGAAAGAAAGAAAGAAAGAAAGAAAGAAAGAAAGAAAGAAAGAAAGAAAGAAAGAAAGAAAGAAAGAAAGAAAGAAAGAAAGAAAGAAAGAAAGAAAGAAAAACAAGCTTAAAATGCATATTAACAGTAGGGTTCTTCCTAGGAAGCAGTGTGATTAGTAAAAGCATCATTTTTTATTTTTTAATTTGATTTTTGTAGATGTGGTTTGTTCACTAGTTGAAGCCATTATGTTCTTGTATGGACATATAAAAATCAGTACATTTAGGTCCAGTCTGTGCACAGTCCCAGCAGTGAACTTTTAAAATCAGAGCTACTTTCTCTGAAATTTGGTTAGCTTCAATTATATGCCACACAATCCTCTGATTCCTTAGAAACACATGTCAAACTCATTCTGGCTTAACTGGGTCTGTATTTCGAGGGACTTCATTCCAGTATGGAGAAGAGGTAAGAGAAATACATTTCAAAGGCAATTTTAATCTATTCCCATTCTGGTGTTATTACGGTCTATTCTATCTATTAAAGTACATCTGTCTTAGGCTGCCTAACTTTTTCTCTCAGAACTGTGTGGGCTATAAACGTGTAACTTTAAAGAGTCATTTTTACCTGAAAAATTAAAATTAGAATGACAACTGTTTATAACACTGTGATTTATACTATGAAGGTGTAGCAGAAGTAAAAGGATCCAGGTGAACACAACAGAAATATGAAAGGATGAGATTTGATCATTTGCATTGCTTTCCCTAACGCAAGAAAACTTGTGTAAATCCAAGGAAACTAAAATTCACTTTCAAAAATTGTCTGACTGTACCAGCTGGAGGATGTAGTTTGCCCTCTGGTCTTATAATTTACTTTTCATGTGGGAGTTAAACACACATATGTACATTTATAACTTACAGCTAGATGACTCGGCAGTCCAGGAATATACTATACTGTGAGCAAGGTAAGATGCAGCACAATTTCAAGTAAGCCTTAAGTAAGTTTTTCTTGCTGCCTTGTCATAGCCACTAGATCTTTTGATGTGAATTTCTTTGTAGAAGTGTAAGATGTTTAGAGAGATCATTACAATCCATTGAGATACGATTAATATCCAGATTCTTCAGTGAAGCATTTTAGATGTAAGACAAAATTCAGATCAAACATTTGAGAAAGAGTTCTTACACATGGGATTTCTGGGAAACAAACAAACAATCAAACAAAACAACCTTATTGTAAATCCAAGTACTTGAAAAACTCACCTAGCATGCACAAGAGAAAAACTTCAGTCCAAGATCTTCTGGGTTGAGATCAGAGAACTAAATTTGGGAAAGTGCCATGTAGGCTGGTCCATAACATGATTTTTGCTTGACGTGTTGAGATACGTTAGATTTAGAAATAAACATACCACACTGTTTGCAAACAGAATGATAATCCAATTATGCCAAGCATGGCATAGTTCTCTGCTTCTGAAATGAGGGTGAATCACCCTGAAATCTCAGTATATTTTTGATCACTCTGAGCCAAGGCTTTACTGAGCTGTAGCTCAGCCTTACTGAGATAAGCATATAGAGGCATGGGGATGGATATTTCAGTTTTGCATGACTACTATTCCAGAGCCCTGGTCAACTTTATTTTATTGTAGATTTTCCTATTCCAGGTGATGAATTCTGTAGAGAAACTTCTTTCTGTATGTTTCCTTAAAATCCTATGTTTAGGTTCTCTGTTTTAATTCTTTCTCAGATATATATTGTAATGGTCTCTGCTTTGAGTTGATTTTTTTTCTGGAGCTAGGAGAGTGTGGTGAGTTCTGATGTTCAAACTTTGTGGCAGCAGGACATTCAGGAGATAAGCTTTTTTCAGGTTTGTGCTAAAAGAGGTGACTTGCATCGTGAGGGAAAAGGAGGTGGTTGAGAAATGAATTTTCTACATTTGCTCGTTTGGAAAGGGTGATGGCTTCCTGTACTTCAGCAATGGTTGGAATTATTAACTTACATTAAAGATATGGGTAACACTTCAGAGCAATTACTTCTACCTACAGCTTTTCTTTTCTAGATATGTAGGTTATATCATGGCTCAAATCTTGAAGGTATTAGAAGCTTCTCTTGCGTCTTGATTTGTAACAGAAACTTTTCATTTCCTGTAATTCTTTACCTAAATTCCATTCATATCACAGAAACTCCAAATTTGTCTGTCCTTTGCCTTTACCTCTCCTATTTTACATCTCCTTTAATCCCCAAGAGGAAGAAAAAAAATCTTTATTTAGCTCTTTTTTGTTTGTTTGTTTGTTTTTCTTTCCAAATAACAAATAACATTACAGAAGAATTAACAAAGTGTAAAATTATAAAGACACTGACACAATCCAAGAAAACAAACCAACCAACCAAACAAAAATTTTCAAGAAATTGTTAAACAGATCAGCATTTTGATTGTGATAATTTTTTCATCATGAAATTGAAAAAGCTTAGCTTTAATTGAAGACAGTTATTTTCAAACTATGTCACTGAGTTTTTCAGAACAATATACATTGGGATTTTGGAACCAATGCTGGCAAAGAGAACATTTAATAAATTTGAATAAGAAACCAAATCTTTTACCTCAGATTAACTCAACATTATAATTTTGTTGGACATGGAAGTATCTCCAGTTTGGCTTGACCTGACCTAGCTTTTTCAGATACAAAAATAGATCAGACTTTTTTTTTTTTTTTTTTTCCCAAGTAAAGCCTTGCTTTACTGGAAAACATCCTTTTCTTTAAGTGTCTCTCAGAAATCCTTCACTGGAAATATATTTTGTTTCTTCTGTTGCAATATTTCATGATTCTCTCAGTTAAGTGAGGTGCTGCTTTATCAGTATATGATTTGTCTTCTGTACCTGATCTCTTTGAGGTATAGGATATATCTCCAGTTATAAATCACTGTACAAATTTATGATGCTCTATAAATGATTAATAGAAATAATACAGCTGAGTAAATAGTGATGACTTTTTTGTGGATGGAAAATGCTGCTGCTTTATTAGAGAACAAAATTAAAAATAAACATTCTGGTGTAACTGCACTGACTTTGGAGACAGTTTGCATGAAGGTCACCAATGTTTGTCTGTCTTGCCATTTTGAAGAACCCTCCTCTTCATTCTCATTATCTTTATGCTTGTTTCAACATGGTCATCTGTTCTGTTATCCTTTTTTCAGGACTTGCATAACTAGGACTTTTGTTCCTGGCAGGCCATTTTAAGATCTAGTTTTAAAATAGAGTAAAAATAGGAAAAAATATTAGTAGAAGAGAAGGGGAAAAAAAATGGAAACACGGTTGGAATGAAGTTCCTGTACTGCCACAAAATTTTTGTTTTATAGCATTGCTCATTTTCTCTGTAAGAGAAAAAGACTGGTAACTAGTTTCTGCCTATGAGTTCTATGGTGACAGCTCTTGGAGGGATCTAAGGTAAGAAGATGGCCACCTACAAAAGCTAACTCACCTAGGTGACAAAGTGAAAAACAGAAATTGCTGGAAAGTGCATCATGAAGGAAGTTAACATGGAGGACAAGGAACACTTTCCACCAGACCTCCCACACCCTACCCACAGCAAGTTATTAAAAGATTTATGTTTGTTGTTCCAAGGTCTATGCAGACAGTAGAGAAAAGATTGATGGATCCCATAGTGTAAAGGGAAAATCAAAAGAGTATGGACCAATAATCAAACTGAATGACTACCTATGCAGAAAGTGATGTGTGGGCAGGTGAGTACTGATATTTCTCATTTCCTTTCAGTTAAGCAATCTGATACTATACTTGGCTGTTTCAGTAACAACTGCTCAGCATTTCATTCATCTAAGCCTCATTGTAAAGAAGAAAACTGTTCCAGCTTTTACTCAGGCCAGGGTCTTTTGAAAATGTAGTGTGCCGCTCTTGGTTTTTTGTTTCCTAGCTAAGTTGAGCAAAAAAAAATTACAAAAATGTCACATGCTTGAACCTAGGCTATTAGCTGCATCTGTTATATCAATTCAATTATTCTCTCAGCTGCTTTATGCTGCTACAGGAACCAGCAAATTTCCTTTGTGAACACCTAGGGCAACAAAGACAGTGAAGGGGCTACAGGGAAAGATGTATGAGAAGCTGCTGAGGTCATTTGGTTTGTTCAGCCTAGAGAAGAGAAGGCTGAGGGGTGATCTCATCTCAGTCTACAGCTTCCTCACGAGGGGAGCGGAGGGGCAGGCGCTGATCTCTGCTCTCTGGTGACAGCGACAGGACCCGAGGGAACAGCATGGAGCTGTGACAGGGGAGGTTCAGGCTGGATATCAGGAAAAGGTTCTTCACCGAGAGGGAGGTTGGGCACTGGAGCGGGCTCCCCAGGGAAGTGGTCATGGCACCGAGCCTGCTGGAGTTCAAGAAGCATTTGGACAACACTCTCAGGCATACAGTCTGATTTTTGGGTGGTTCTGTGTGGAGCCAGGAATTGTACTCAATAATCCTTGTAGGTGCTTTCCAACTCAGGATATTCTGTGGTTCTATGATTCATTCTTGTTTGGGTTTGCAACAAATATACTTATGGACATGGTCTTTCCTCTGAACCGGCCAGATACTTTACCTATATTAAACAGTCTTGGCAAAACAAACAGTTCTATCCTTGTCTCCTTGTACTGGTTTTACTTGGCAAGGGTTTGTTAGCAAGGGGGCTGCAGGGGTGGCATCTGTGAGCAGAGCCCAGCAGCTGCCCCATGTCAGGTCAGAGCCAGCTCCAGCCGGCTCCAAAAGGGACCCGCCGCTGGCCAGAGCCGAGCCAGGGAGCGACGCTGGTTGGGCCTCTGGGAGAGCAGAGCTAAGGAAGGGAACAAACTGCTGTGCTACAGCAGCTGGGAGAGAGGAGTGAGAACCAGCCCTGCAGGCACCCAGGGCAGTGCAGAAGGAGAGCAGGAGGGGCTCCAGGCGCTGCAGCAGAAGCTCCCCTGCGGCCCGTGGAGAGGCCCATGGTGGAGCAGGCCGTCCCCCTGCAGCCCATGGGTCCCCCACGGAGCAGATCTCCACGCTGCAGCCATGGAGGAGCCCCCATGGAGCAGGTGGATGTGGCCTGAAGGAGGCTGCGGCCCATGGGAGCCCCCGCAGGAGCAGGCCCCGGGCTGGAGCTGCAGCCTGTGGGAAGCCCACGCAGGATCAGCTCAGGAAGGACAGCATCCCGTGGGAGGGACCCCACGTGGAGCAGGGGCAGAGAGTGACCGTGAAGGAGTGGTGGAGACGCAGAGTTAGGGACTGACCGCAGCCCCCATTCCCCGTTCCTCGGCACCACTCGGGGGGAGGAAGTAAAAGAGGTTGGATGGGGGAAGGTGTTTTTAGTTTGCTTTGTAGTTTCTCACTGTTTTAGTCCTACTAGTGATAGGTAATAAATTATATTAATCTCCCTACATTAAGTCTGTTTTGCCCACGACAATAATTGGAGAGTGATCTCCCTGTCCTTATCTCAACCCCTGAGCCCTTTCCATTGTATTTTCTCCCCCTTTTCCTTTGCGGAGGGGGAGTGAGAGAGTGGTTGTGGTGGAGTTCAGCTGCCCAGCAGGGTAAAACCACCACACTCCTTTGCCTTAAGAATAGCTGATTGGGTAAGATGTTTACATGACTACGTTTAATAATAAAACATTAAACTCAACAATTTATGATGTTGTTTCCACATCATTCTTATTCAGTGTTTTTTAAATGTTGCTACACCTGTTCCATAACATATGGCTTCACAATGGCAATGTTGTATTGGATATCCTCCGTGATATCACTATTTATGTCTTTGCTGAGAGGCCAGCTGTGGTAGCTAGGCTGCATACCAATGTCTCCAAATCTGGTTTCTTACCAGTGTCTTTATAGAAGAACCATAGTCTCCCCCATGAGACAAGCCAGTTCCTCACATAGATAATCCTATTTTAACAAAACTGATGGGCTAACAGTTGACCTGGTCACTACATGGGACATATAGGCAAGTGGATGTTTTTCCTCCAATCCTATAACTATTCTCATCATCAAATTGAGCAGCTCTTTGAACTGATGAGATAGTGGAAATAGTTTAATCTTTTGATAAGATCTGTTACTAGCTGGGTATCATTTGAGATAGGATAACCCCTGGGCTTGCAAATCCTGTGAAAATTCCTGGTTGGAGAGTTTAATATTGGCTTTAAAATTCCCTTTTTAATTTCATTTTGTCACTCAGTGTCATTTTTCTGTTCTGATATCTTGTTTTATTATTGAATTCTGTCAGATAAATAGATGACATATGAGGCAATACTGCTTTTTTTTTCTTTCTTTCTTTTTTTTTTTTTTTCTTATAACCCCAGTAAGTATATTTTGGTCTATTCTCTCATTTCAGTCTTGGATAACTTGATTAGTCCATGTAACTGCTCTGTGAGTAATGATACTAAAAGCAATTAGGAAGCATTTTACCACTTCAATGAAATAAGTGCTTTTTGACTGCCATACAAAAAGCTCAGCTAAAGATGGCTGGCTGAATTGTATTTAAAGCAATTAAAGGCCAAGAAGGTGGCTACAATGATTCTGATTTTCTAAAAGGGAATATCCAGCAAGGCAGACATTAATAAGCCTGGAAATCAGTGAAATAGTAGAAAATACGGTAAAGATTAAAACTGGCAGGCATAAGTAAACATAATGTCCTGGGAAAATATCAGCATTCTTTGCATAAGGAGTTGCAAGGTTATTAGAACTCCCTGGAGAACTCAATAAACACATGGAAAATGAAGAATATATGCATCCATTTACATGGATTTCCCCAAACCATATTTGTATGCCATATTCTTCTACGAATATATGCAATCATTCACTAAGAGGGAAAATGTTAGCATGATTAAAAAGCAGTTTAAAACAGAGAGCAGGGATAAATGTGCCTAACCTAAAAGAAGGTCACCCTTAGCATTGCATGGAAATTTTGTTTGGGAGCTGTGCTGTTGAACATATTCAGACATTTCTTAGGAAAAAAAAAAAAAAGGTGAAGTGATTTTGTTAACATTATGCTAATTAAGGTGGTGAAGGCAAGGGTTAATGACTAAGAATTACAAAAGGACCTTATGAGACTGTGCAACTGGACAGTAAAATGGCAAGTGACATTCCCTGTAGCTAAATGTCAAGTGGTGCACATGGGGGGAAAGACATTCTTAACTCATCTATAAAATGATTTTCTCTGGGCTGATCATTATCACTCAAGAGTGAGATCTTGGGGCTTTAATAGAAAGCTGTGTTATCATCCAAGAATAACAATCAGCAGCAATTAAAAAAGCAAAATATGTGTTTGAAATTACTGGGAAGTTTATTAGAACAAATCTAAAGAACATTGTCACATTGCAAATCCAATTTTTGACTGTACCTCAAGCACAGTGGACAGTTCTGTTTCCCCCTGAATCAAAATGGATCTAAAGGACTGGAGAGAATAAAGGGATTCAACAAAGACAGTCAAGGATCTGGAACAGCTCCCACAGAAGGAATGAAAGAGTGAGTAAGCACTTCTGGGACTATTTTTCAAATAGCGTTTCTCTCCATACCAATGCAGAGAGAAAGATAGCTGAACAGGTAAATACCTTACAGTGGTTGCAACTGGATGTATATGTAAGCATATATACTGCGTTTGGCTGGGATGGAGTTAGCTTTCTTCACAGCAGCCTGTGTGGTGCTGTGTTTTAGATGTGTGACCGAAACAGGTTGTTGTTAACAACCAACCAATGTTTAAGCTATTGCTGAACAAAGTTTGCACCAGTGTCAAGGCCTTCTTTCTTTCTTGCTCAGCACCCCAGCAAGTAGACTAGGGGTAGGCAAGAGGCTGAGAGGGGGAACAGCTAGGACAGCTGACGTGATCAGACCAAAGAGATACTCCATACTGTATGACATCATGCTCAGCAATAAAAACTGAGGTGAAGTCTTTCCAAAGTAGCTGTTGCTCAGACTGTCTGGGCATCAGTCAGCTGGTGAGAGGTGGTTTCTTCCCGCCCCCCCCTTTTTTTTTTCTGCTTCAATTATTGAACAGTCTTTATCTCCACCCATGAGTTTTTCTTAGTTTTGGCCGTCCAACCATCTTCCTCATCCTGCTGGTGGGGAAGGTGAGTGAGCAACTGGTGTGTGCTTAATGGCTGGCTGGGGTCAACCCACCACGATATATATATTACTTACATTTACATATATAATTATCAGTTGTGGAATTAGAGATCTATGTGATTGGAGTGATAAAAAATAAAACAATAAATCAATAATCGAGGCCAGTTTCAGACTTTATGAGATTTATTTTGATCAGCAATAGACAGAGCCAATGGCTAGTTCTTATCCAAACTCAGTCATTATCATTAAATTTTCGAACAATGGTGGAAACTACAGATTCTGGTGAAAAATTAAACTGTGATTATTTCGTAATTTTGTAATCCAAGAGGCTTGATGAGTTTTGATAGAATTAGCTCAGAGGAACTGTGAGTGTAAGGCACCATTTCAACATCTTTTATTTACCCTGGTGTTGGTTTGTAAGGCTGAAGGGAAGGAATGAGTTGTTGTTACTGTACAAGTATTACATCTCAGCTTGGGCAATCCTTGTATCCAGCAAAATTTTATATCAAGCTTAATGTGGCATAGTAATAGGATCAGAAATTCAATCTATTTCTAAATGTTTGTCCACAAGCTGCATAGACTGATGCACTTCCCAAGACCTTTGCTAAAAATAGCATAGATACTGACCTCAAAAGAAGCAAACTGCATCTACTTTTAGAGAAATTCCTGCAAGCAGTAGGAAGCTTAGCAGTAAGCTAAAGCATATATAATGTTTACATTAATAATTTTTAATGAAATTGTTAACTGTTGCCTTTCCTCCTGCTTCTTAAGGAGTTTTCTCACACCAAAGTTTTGCTGTTTAGAAACATAGTAAAGATCACCTGTTATCTCAGACATGAACACATTTGTTTAAACTGTTTGCACAAGGCACTGAGCTGGTGAACAAGAGATACACTGAAACAGTGAGTTAATGCCGGGAGTTTTGTGATTAAAAAAGGAAATGCTGACAGAATTTTCCTAACAATGACTTAAATATATGCTAGGGATCATTTACTAATACTGTTGGGCTTTCCTTAACTTTTTTGAGCGTCAGTTCTCTTATGAACTTCTACTGCAACAACAAGAACTAGAAGAGCTGTGGTAAAAGGTACTGGATGTAACATGCTCATAAGAACATGATTTTAAGGACAAGAATGTTACCTCAATTAATGATATCAAAACCAGACAGCAGTGTAATGTACTGATTCAAAAAGTAAAGTAGAAGATCCCATGTTTAGCAACTGTCATTCAGTTCATCAGTTTCTGACAGCCAGCTTTCATAGAATCATAGAATCATAGAAACACAAGGTTGGAAAGGACCTACAAGATCATCTAGTCCAACCGTCATCCTATCACCAATACTTTCTTGCAACTGTGAATAATTGCATTCTTATGTGTTCAAGGGGGTTTCCTCTACGCACAAGCCCAGAACAGATTTCAGGTTAAGTGTTAAAAATAAGTATTACAAACAAGACACATCCACAGAATTGATGTTTCTATCATTTTTTTAATTACTCTTTAATAATTCTTTATATGACTCACTCACTGTAGTGTTACCAAAAGTGTCTGGGTTACAGAGACAGAGCTCTGTGTATCTCAATAGATGGAAAAGAGGAAATGACAGACAGAATCAGATATCTTCTAAAATGTAGCTGTTGCAAACACAGAGCTTAAAAATTTTAACTGGATTCAGTGAGATACCCGTCTTCTGAAAATTACATGTCAGCAGGGTTCGGGAGGTATTTCTGTTCCTCACTTCAATTTACATGTCCAAAACAGGATTTTATTTATTTATTTATTTATTTATTTTTGTGAAGGGATAGGATGTCATTCCTCAGGAGATCTATCTGTAAATGAAGTCAGGAGTATAAGTTGAGTGCAAGAGAGTTGCTTTAGTAACCTGGTTACTTTAACCAGCTTCAGCTCTTGGTTAACCAACAAAAACTTAAGAGGTTTCCACATCTTGATACTTCTATTAAATAATCTATGGCCTCCCATGCTGTGGAGATTTTTTATTAGACAACAAGGGTCCTTGTGGTTGTGTTAATTCTCCATCTATCAACTCAGCTGAATGAGAAATCACTGTCTCCCCTTTCTTAAGATTGTGAGGAAAAGGCAAATTGAATCTTAGGAGCTGCTAGGAAAGGAACAGAGAAAAAAACTGAGAACTGTTATGCTAGTGTATCAACACAAAGTTTGCCCACATTTAAAATAGGATGTGCACTCTGTTTGCTGCATCTAAAAACATTAAATCACATTCATAAAGGTACTCAAAAGAACAGTAAGAGTGCTTAAATGTATGAAATAAGCCACTATATAAAGAAATAAATAAACTTTTAAAATAAACTTTTAAACAAATACATTTTTAAATAAATAAAGCTGTAAATAAATAAACTAAATAAACTTTTTAGCCTAGAAATTGGTAAAGGGAGACATAAGTGACTTATTGAAGAAAAAAAGGTATTAGGTCTTCAATTCTCTATTCCAGTAAAAGAATTGGGCAAAATTAAATGAACCTATCAAGTAACATTTACAAAACAAATAAAATAACCTAATATGTAGTTAAGCAGTTGAATTCCTTGCAACCAGAGGTTGTGGATGATAGACATTTATTAGAAGGGTTTGAAAAGTGTTCGAACAAATTCTTAGAAAAGAAATCCATAAAAACTTATATAGAGAAATTCATGGCAACTGTGAAATTCTTGAGGCTAAGATGCAAGTTGTTGGAGATGGGAAGTATATTGCAGGGAGTACTTATGTGCTTCCTTTGTTCTTTTACTCTCATAAGTATCGGCTTTTGGCATAGTTGGAGGTGCAATGCAGGCTACACTGACCATTGCTGTAATGCAGTATGACAGTTCTTAGGTTCAGAAGATAGTTCTTCATAATAGCAAGATTTGGATTATAAGGACAGGTTACAGTTCAGACATAAGCAAGTATTCTTTTCCAAAGAAGCACATCTGAACAATAGTGTTAGCTTTTAGCGTTGTAGAATTTTCTTGTGTGAAGGGGAATGAGAAATATAAGGGAGCTTTGGGCAACCAAGGACTAACAAA
>VXAA01002331.1:232314-275817 GCA_013399115.1 Anseranas semipalmata
AAAAAAAAAAAAAAGGAAAATCAGAGGATAAGTTTTATAAATGGCCTTCAGTTTCTGAAAATTCTAGAAGCCACAACATGGAAATAATCTCTCACTTTTATTTATGCAGTGTTCAAGAGGATGGGATTGTATGAATTACTTATTAATAATTACTTTACTCAGCCAATTTCACCTAATGCTGAACCTGCTGATTACTTAACATTGACTAACCAATTGAATTATGGAAAAATGCACCATGAGAATCTCGCTTACATTACAGATTAATGTGACTTCAAAACAGAAGAGTAAAAAATTTTTTACTTAGAGCCTTTCCCTTTCTTGGAAGAATCTTGTACATAAATATTGAAATTGACCTTCTAAAGTGCTTTTCAAACATGAATAATCTAAATTATTTATAAGATAAGTAATTAAGAACAGGGAAGGGTTTTTTTGTTTGTTCTTCTTTTTTTTTTTCTGAAGAACAAACCTACTCAGTCTGTAAAGAAAATTCTGTCTTAAAGAAAAACACATTTCAGTGCCTGATAGAACAATTTACAAGTATTCTCCAGTACCATGTCCAAATTTTCAGCTTGAGATGTTAAAGAATAACAACTTTTTTTAGCTCTTGTTATCAATTAATTATATTTATTTTTGTTTAATATTTTAAATTTACAAATCCCAGCTCCTTCTTCAAAATAATCACAATTTAAAATCAGGCTTTAAATTCTCATTTGAAGGCAATTCATAATTCCACTGATGAAAACATTGCAGCACAGTCTAATTTCTTCCCTGTCATAAGGCCAATAGAGTAACTCTTTTCAAAATTGCCGTCACAAAACCACAAGTCTCCATCTTCATTAACACAGAAAGTCATTCAGTAGCACAGTTTTTTCTTGTGTTCACTTTTTGTAAGCAACAGAAATATAAAAGTGCTTGAGTAAGTACCAGAAATTGTAGGATTGTATTCTTAAAAATATGTCACTACAAGTATTAGCAACAACCCGGACATAGCCATTTATTCTCCATTCACACCAATCTTAGCCATTCTATTATGATGTTCTATGCAAACAACAGTTGCCCTGAAGATGCTACAAACAGCTTCTCCTTTGTCTCATCTCTTTTCTTTCCCTCATCATGGCCACAATTTTGTGAGCACATTATGGTCTTGGCTCCTCACAGTACCAGATACTTATTGACTATATTGAGTAAAATGAATTTTTTTTCAATATTTGTTTTTGATATTTAGATGTTTAGCTTCCCTATTTTTCTTAACCACTTCAGCTCTTTTAACAAGTCATTAATGTGACACAACAGCAGATGACAACCCATCTTTGACAAAGGATGTTGCAATTTTTCAAGTGCACAGCAGGAACGATGGCAAGTGTTCTGTGTAATTCAGCTTACATCTATTGAGCTTCATATTCTGTCCAGTGATGGCAAATTTTAGTCTGTGATCCTTTATGCTAAACCTTCTTTGCTGCATCCCCATCTGTGACTTCACAGTGTTAGTTTGCCTTTACGTCTTTCCTTAATTAACTAGATTTGTCAGCAGTCTTTAAAGACATCCCCATTTATATGCTTAGAGTGCACTAACATCCATCAGAGGATTGTCCTCCACTGTCCTCCATGGACAAAGACAATCAGGATGGATGTAGCTCTCAAAGGAGTGATTGTCTGGAGTCGGTCTTGGGTTCAGACAAAAAATTTCTTCACATTAGCTTTCTGCAGATCTGTATAGTCAGGAACAAGTGAAAAATTCTTCACATTCTCCTTGCAGGCTATGGACACGGAGATTATAACCGATCATTGTATTGTAATGCACTGAATAAACAGTGCATTCTATACACTTTAGTCAGGAAGTGATAACATTGAGGATATGAGGTATGTTTTATAGAATATTTTCTCAGTCCCCCATGTCCCTACCTCTTTTTATTCACTAGCAAGTGATCTGAGCAAAAACATTAGCAGAACCATTAGAGAGATACAGCCCAACATTTTAGCGGTTCCCTTCCAAGGGTGGACCTGTTTGCTGTCTGAGTCAACAAGGGGTATCATAGGTTTTGTCTGAGAAGATATTGATGTTGGAAACCTCTTTAATTAGCTATTGATATTTGGTCAAAGAGACATTTATATCCTTCCTTTTGGCTTCGCTGCTTATACAAAATAAGTCTAAGTAATTAGAATGGGACCTTAATCATCCCAACAGTTCTGGCATGACCAAAGTGGCCCTTGTTTGACATTCGCCTCTGATGGTGAGAGATATGAGACTCCTGCTTCTCCTGTCAGGCCTGTTCTGTCAGAGGCTGATCTTCCTCATGGGTCATGTGAATATAAAATCTTTAAACTCAGAGCAGATGGTGCATTGTTCCTGCTTTTCCTCCCAGTGGGCAATTCCAGCAAATAGTAAAAATGGTGTCTGAGTAGGCTTAGTTACTTTGCTAAGTAGACCAGATTTTATGCGTATTTTATTGTTGCTCCTTTTCTTCCTTTAGCAGTTTTGATCCCAACTATGACCAGACATTTTTGTAAATGAAAATTCTGATTTTCCCTGTGCTCGGTGATGGTTGACTTTAGTGGTCATCTCTGCTCCTCACCCACTGCTTTGTTCAGGTTTATGAGTTATGATAGGACAAGGGGTAACAGATTTAAACTAAAAGAAGGTAGATTTAGATTAGACATTAGGAAGAAATTCTTCACTCTGAGGGTGGTGAGGCACTGGAACAGGTTGTCCAGAGAAGTTGTGGATGCCCCTACCCTCGAAGTTCAAGGTCAGGTTGGATGGGGCTTTGGGCAACCTGGCCTGGCGGGTCCCTTCCAACCCAAACCATTCTATGATTCTATGATTCTATGATTCTGTACTCTCTACAGATGCTCAAGTGAGAACCTCCCAGTGTAATTTGGGAAAAAGTCTGTATGGAAGACACACCTTGAAGAGCTTTGATCATGAGTAAATATTTCTGAAAGCAAATTCAAGAGGATGAAAGGATGCTAACTTTTTCACCCACAGGATTAAGTGCACAGAAGAAAAAGTATTTACTGTTAGTGCTAGGGAGACACATGCCCTTGTATTGGTCTTCTGAGCCCTGAGTGGACTGGTATGCCCAGTCAGATTTACCATCCCCAGGAGACTGGAATGTCCATAGGTTATCAGTTGCCTTGCAAGCACCAAACAATATTAAAATGCACTATAAAAATTAATAAAATTGCTGATACATTTAGATATAAAGAAACAAGCTTCAAGTAGAACTTACAGCCACCTATTTGTCTTCATAGTGATTCCTTTGTTCCCTTTGGTAAAATTAAATATGTTTAGTTTAATGTTTCTTGCAGCTCTGCAGAGCCAAGCTCTCTTCTGAGAAGTGCCTGCCATTTGGTCTTGCCATCTTTGAAACAAGCATTGATTTGGCATGGAGCATCCCTTACTATCTGAGTGTTAAATCATCTGTGTAGGTTCCTGCACCCCCACTTTTGACAAGAAAACCACTTCAGCTATTAGTTTGTTCCCTGCCCTCTCCCCTGCTGTGTTTTCTGTTAAACTGTTTCCAAATTATCACACGTGTTCAAAATGTTCCTCGCAGTTGTGTGGGTTTTGGTTAAGCTAACATTATTAATTTACAGAAGGTAAACTTAGAGCCTATTTAGTAGACAATATGTGTCATCACTTTGGCATATATGTGAATGTATATATACTTAATTATTGTATTTGAATTTCTTCTGTAAAAACTCCAGAATTTGTCCCTGTCTGTACATGGATGGGAATAAAGAATTCAAATTATTAGTAGAGTCTGACTGGAAGCAATGACAAGTGTGTGGATGGCAGTATGGAAAATGTGATTGGTGGCATGATGTTGTGCCTCCTTGCACAAAGAACATGACTAAAAAATTGGTATAAAAATCTTCCACACTATTTCTAACAACAATTCTCAGACCAGCCATGCTTAAATGTCTTTCACTCACTTGAGTGAAGAGAATGCATTTCTGAGCTCAATGAGGTAACCTGAACCTTACCTTAAATTGGTAGGTTTTGTGTTTCCTATCAAACTAGTCTGTTTCCCAGTCTGAAGCCCGGAAAAAATAGTAGCCTTTCCTTAGAAAATTGCATATATTAACTTTTTGCTCTGACAGCTTTACTGAGAAGTGTACTTTCGTTCATGCCCAGGTAATTACAGCTTTCCCATTAATCAACTAGCTTTGTCCTATTCCCAGGATGAAATGTGTCAAGGAAAAGGTTCTGAACTTGTTTTGATTCTCATCCCTTACATATTTACCAAGGAAAACATTTAGTTAAGTTGTTTTCTTGTTCACGTCTTAGGAAACATCAGAAAGAACAGTCAGTTAAGATTAAAAGTTGGATTTCTTCAAATTTCTTTTTCAATATTAGAGAGGTTTCCTTTAATTCACTGTTCAGTATCCCTCTAGTGTTTTCACCAAGGCAAAGACTTTAAAATTTTGTTATCAATGCAGAAGAGAAATTTTCAAAATCATTTTGTTTTGCAGGATGAAGGGAAAACTCTTTTCATGGGATCTAAAAAATAAACAGAAGAGAGAATGTGGAAAGGGATAATTTTGGCACTTCTCTTGACAGTGTTTTTTTGTTTGTTTGTTTGTTTGTTTGTTTTCTGGTAAAACAGCTTACAGATATTTGTTTAGTAACTTTTAAGTATGTGAATGTAACCCAGGTTTACAATTGAAGAATCACGGGAGTGCTGCAATCTGATTTTAAAGGTTAAAATACTCTTTTTATCACTGCTTATTTCTTTTCCTTCTCTACCTTACATATTATCACGTACTAAAAAAAAAATACAAATAAGTAAATAAAGAAGAAAAAGAAGAAAAGAGGAAGTACTCACACAACAACCCAACTGAACTATGTCCAGCTATTAAGTATGGGTAGAAGCTAAGTAATCACAAATTGCTTGCAATATAACAAGCTCTAATGCCACTTTGAAGTCACCAGTTGCATATTGAAAAAGCTGTTTTAAAACTTGAATATCTTTGAAATGTTCCAAGTAGATCGTTCTTAAATATGTCTGTGTTTGCTCTTAGCAATCTCTTCAGTACACAGCTTTTATTAAGCTGAAAGGTAATACACCCCTATGCATAGTGATATGCTTTTCCTTATCTCTTTGAAAATAATTGGATATTGCCTTGATGTTGTGGTAGATATTAGTGTCCAGGAAATGGTTTACTGCTGGATATTCATCAGAGTGCATGGGAGAGAATGGGTAGATGTGCAGATACTTTTAACTCAAACATTTAAAATAAAAATGGATTGACACAAAAGATGAGCCAAGGCACATTAACTTAAGTTGTTAGATGGAAGCCACACACTATAAAATACAATGCTTAATGATTCTACATGTTTAATATATTTAAATCCACCATAAGAATAAATTATGCCAATTTCCATTGAAATCTTTCTGCTAACTTATTTGTGTTAATGGATAGGAACAGGAAACGTGCATCTGTATACCCGAGAACTTCAGAACTCAGTAGCTAGGCATAATAAGAGGATAACAGACAATAAAAGACATTCTCCCACATAAGAAGCAAACTTAGAAACAAAGATTCTATAACCAATGAACCTAAGTAATATTTAAATGCATTTCTTAAACAATTATTAATATCTGATGAAAAGTATCTGGCAATATATTATATATTGTATTAGAAAGATTGTCTGAAATCTAGGTTCCTTACAAGTGCTTTAAAAGTAGTATAATCATAATTTTACCAAATATTTTCTTATTGGTAGTGATAATAAGTTATGTCCCATGGAAATTTCTTCATGTGCGACAATGGTTACCACCTGTAAGGACAATAGCTGTGTCCTCTACTGAACAGCTCAGAACAGAGCAGTAACAACTGCTAAATTCTTGACTATCAGTACCATGTAAGCATTTACATGGTCTTCAGCACATTTTTTTCTTTAAGAAAATCTGGTTAGTTGCTCAGCCTCTCACTTTTTTCTTTTTCCATACCAGGTACTAAACTAAAGTATTTAGAGGACAACTTCATATCATAACATGTTTTTGCAGAAATCAAATAATCCCTCAAGGAGGCAAGCACTTAAAATCAAGAGAAAAATCCTAAGTGATGTTTATCATAGCAAATTCCTAGTTATTACTGTACAAGGAGAAAGGACAGTAGTGTCATGACTATACAAAATAGTAATCTCAGAATTCAATGGCTGACCCTAACTTTCTTCAGGGAAAAAGAAAAAACACACAAAAAAGCAAGCAAACAAACAAACAAACGAAAACCCTAAGAATCTGTCTGGAGGTGAAGAGGTCTTACTAAGAGTTAGATGCACATAGTGCTTCCAGCATAGCAATTTTGCTTTTAGTATATGCTTAAATCTGTGTTTGGCCATAGCAGTGTTAAGCAGATATTGACAGTACCAGGCCTGGAACAGCCTCATATGGGATACCAGGATACTTGGTTCATCCATGTGGCCACTCTCCTGTTAGGGAAAGTGCCCCTCAGCCTCTTGATCTTGGAGTTAGGTTTGACTCTCATGATGTGGTAGAAACAGTATTGTTTTTTTATTATTATTATTTTTTTATTGTCCTGATGTAGGCTGTGGTGATCAAGTCAAGCTAGGCTAGCAGTCTCCAGAAAGCCCCATGTTCATATCTCTAGCTTCTCTGTAAAGTTCAGCTGTCTCACAAAACTGCCACTTAACCACCTGTGCAGTACAGCCATCCCTCACAGTGCTTCTGTAACTTTTGTCTGCTTCTTGCTTTGCTGTCATGCCCAACAACATCTCACATCATGTCCAGCAGTTTTCCATGTCCTGTTCAGTTCGCTTTACCTCAGAGCAGGGCCAATCATCTGCCTACAGCTCTAACATGCTGTATTTTAATAGCTGAAAATGTTGTCTTCAGTGTTGCTTATTTTTTGGATTCATAAATAAAAGTATAAGGGTTGAAAGAAATACAGTCTTCTGAGTTCCACTAGGGGGAAATAACTTAGCAGTGGGTTTGTTTTTTGGCTTGTTTGTCTGTCTGTCTTCTGTCTGTTTGGTTGGTTGGTTGGTTTGGGGGGGGGCGGGGGGTTGCTTTTGTAATAGTCTCTTAGACTATGAACTTTTCCAGAAAGCAGTAACATTAGAATTCCAGGTAGTGCAGCACAAATTGACTTAGAAAAGTTTATATGTCACTACTGATGTAATTGTTTTTAACTGCTGAAATTCTTTAGCACTAAAATCAAATGGTGGAATAATATATTGTTGAAATGAAAGGAGAAAAACAGAAAATCCTATCTGTACTTCTACTTGTCTTCTTAGTAATATGACGCAAATATACAGTACTTAACTCTACCACTTTATTAGACAACACTTTCACTTTTTTAACGTATGTCTAGTTTAGTAAAAAAATGTGAATAAGGTTTTGTGTATTCATTTGTCTTTTCTGTACTGTTCATCATTCTCATGATCTGTATCACAGCAACCATAAAAAAATGTTTGACCCTGTAAGAAGGATCCTTACTAATGTAAAGTTAAATGACATACTCATGATGTTCAAAATAGAAATATAAGCTTTAAAATTTAAAGTCAAATCAATCAAGTAGTTACAATCTTCAAATGTCTGTTATCATTAAAGGTACAGGAAATGTTTAAATGCACACAACTCCAGTAAATGGAACTAAAAATAATGATCAATAATTTTAAGAATTTAGCATTTTAAGTAGTCAGCTAAAAACTGACATTTTTTCTTTATAGATAACCTTTTTAGAGTATACAGTGTACTCTTATTTGTGCTTAGTGAATACATAAATGGCCACTATAGTACAAAGGGGGAAATAAAATAATGTTAGCTGAAACTACATGAGCAGCTAGCATATAATCAATATGTCTGTGCTTCAGCTTCATTGGATCGTTGAAGGCAATACGCATGTTCTTCGTGCTTGTAAGTATAGCAATTCAATACAATTTCACATGAAGTCAACAATTTAGGAATGTGTATACCTTGTCATTAGGACAACATAGCTCACATCTTGCTCTCCTGACATCTTGCTCTCCTGTATAATGTGTTCTCATCCTGATACCGATGTAGCTACACAGATCGGAGCTTTCTGGTAAGTTCATTTGCTAGAGGTTTCAGGTTCATACTTCAGATTTTACAGTGCTGCTCTCTTTCCTAAGGATATCCTTCCAACCTGACACAAACTGCACTGTTCTATTAAGGATCTGGCTGGTTGTTTATCCAGCCAATCCAGTCAGGAGTAGCAGAAGACAAGGCAAAGAAAGGACTGGAGATAGGCACACCAGGCAAGGACTACAGCCCAGGTCATAAGGCGAGGATGACCAGAACCATTAAGAACTATGCAGACACTCAGAGCCCTGACTAGTGGTTGACAGACATTTATCCCTCCTTTCTCACAGACAAAAGGTCAAAGAAGACATCAGTCTCCTCAAAAAGACTTGCAGATTGTTTAAAGTACTACAGACAAGTTTTCACTGGGAATTATTTACTCAACTAGAGGTCAGATAACAATGAGGATAAGCACTGTATGTGTGCTCCACTGAAGTATTCTGGAGCTCCCTTCCCAAATGAATTAGGTATTGTGCTCTTCTAGGGGCTTCTCAGGAGTCTTTTTGCTCTATTTATTCTATTAGGAACTCAGAATACCCTCCTGTAGATGATATTTAGCCATCCATGTTTAAAATGAATGCAAGTTGAAGAAACATACATGCATTCTTAACTTGAAGTGGAGACTGACAGCATAGATGGAACACCCCCCTGCCCCCTCTTTTTTTTTTTTTTTTAAGAAATGTTGTACAAGAATTACAGGTATGTAGCATAATTGGAAAAGACTGAACAGGACTTAAGCTTCACATTTATGCCAGAAGGACATTTCTGCTTTAGAAATACGAATAATAGATTTAAAAACAGATGAACTGGAATCAACAAAGGTAGTACCTGAATAAAACATATCTCAAGCGCCTTCACCAATTTTCACAAATATGTTACGTATTTAGGTGCCAAACAACATAGTATTCTGAGTAACAGATGCTTCTGGAAAGAAAAGCCCTTGAAACAGACAGGGTTAAAAATAGGCAAGGAAGCCTGGCTGCCCAATGCCCGAGAGAGTAATTTATTGTGAAGATATTAGCACTAAATTTATAAAGGGTAAAAGTGTTGTGCAAGATAAAAGATGAGAAAAAAATGGTGTGAACATCTCTGAAATGTTTTCATTTGCTGCTAACAGGTTTATGTGTTTTTAGTTTGTTTAGTTGGTTGGTTTGTTTTGTTTGCTCTCAGTTTTATCCAGTTTCACTATAATAGTCTGGAAAATAGATCAGGATTGATTATAGGCAAAATTGGATAGACCTGTCCTACCCATCTGAAAACGCAATCCAGACCTGTATGTCCTTTGTGTCAGCCTTACAAACTGTCATCAGGTTCTTTCTCATGAAAAGATTAAAATTTTCAAAGCATTCAGTAACCCCGTTAGACTGCCTGGAAAGTTGCATTTGTACAGAAGATGGTTATCTATTTCTGATGTGCAACTATAATTCATATGTACACTTGAGCACAGTTGTTTGACTTGGATATGCTGGGTGAAGTTTTAACTGACGTGTTAGGCTTCGGATTTGTCTTTATGAGCCACTTCAGCACATGAGATGAAGCTTCAGTGTGTGTGTAATTAAAACACAAGAAAAAGTTGCCAACAGAGTGTTCTTTCAAAACCTTGTCTTTGTGAAACTGATTCCCTCTTGCAATCTTTTGGTCATTGCAGTTTGAAATTGAAAAATAAAATGACGCTATATAGGAGAATTTTTTCCTTTCCTTTTCCATACAGTGTTTTAGAAATGAAGTGGCATGTAAATCAGAGAACTGTCCCTAATGTGGAGACTTACAAGTAAGTTGAACAATCGACAATTAGGGTCATCCTGAACTGTAGAGATGCACTGGGAAATTCTTGATAATAATGTTCATGGGTACCAAACACATGTGGAAGGCTACTCATTTCTGATTTTCCATGGCTAAATAATCTGAGAGCTAGAAAAAATATGGTTTAGTGTAAGCAGGTGCAGCTCTGTTAACTGGAACTTCTGTACATATGCATCTGAACTGATCTTGACTCCTGCCTTTGTTTTGGTACACAGAACATAAATGTTTGAATTTCCTTGAACAGACATTGGTATTTTCTATCTACAACTCATTCAAGTTTCATACTGCCCTTAAAGTCCCTGATCTTCTGTGAACAATTTACTAAAACTAAGAAAATATTGCAAGATAAGTTTTTGTTTTGTTTTGTTTTGTTTTCCACATATTATGTTGTATATATTATGCCCTGTAATGCTGATGTCTTGAATTCTGAACAAATTTTTTTGAGACTCAATAACTGAATTAAACTTTTGAGCCTGTATGTGCAGTAATATGTAATGTAGCCTTACAGGAGTGGTTTTATAGAGAAAGTAGTTAGTGTTGAGAGCCTAGCATCCACAGTAGCTATGTTTCACAGGGATATAGGACTTCCTCTAATCTGA
The DNA here is from genome assembly GCA_013399115.1 of Anseranas semipalmata. Lineage (NCBI taxonomy): Eukaryota > Metazoa > Chordata > Aves > Anseriformes > Anseranatidae > Anseranas > Anseranas semipalmata. The sequence goes on from VXAA01002331.1 coordinate 242,789, forward strand.
TCCCACAAGTTGACTGCATCTTCAATACACTAATACACTTCTAAAGCACATTCAAAAAAAAAAAAAAAAAAAAAAATCCAGGTCATGTTCTTGAAGACCACCACTCTTTCATAAGAAGCCAAGTAGCCAAGTAGAGTAAGTAGGGATAATCTAGAGATTCACTTCAAAAAGAGTTTTTGTTCTGAACTGAAATGTTTATATACATGCAATGCAAGCTGTTCGTTGACAATGTGTCATTTGTGATATTTCACAGGCAGGAGTCCTCATGTTCGAAAAACATGACATGTTACTTCAGAGGACTTGGAACAAAAGTAGATGTGGAGGAATGGGGGCCTAAGGGAAGGAAAAAGAGTATGGATTTCTGATCACTGATGTACTTTTCCCCATCTTTCTGCAAGTGCTAGGAGTTTTAATAAACGGATCAGTATCTGAGTTCAGTTCTATGAAATCTACCAACTTACTGCTATGAGGCAGCTTTGGTTATGAACACTTTCCAAATGATGTGTGAAAAATGAGCTTGTGGATTTGTGTGTTCTGTTTTCAGCCCTGAGAATTAGAATATCCCTGTATTTTTACATGGACGGACACCCATGATTTTGATGCAGGTAACACCTGTCTTCTGAAAACTTGAGATCCTGAATCCTGAATAAACATATTTAGACCCTGATCAAAGATATTTTAACCAATATTTCTGCATGTTACTTCCATGCATGAAAGTTACTTAAAATGTTCTTCATTCAGTGATACGAGTTGCAACAGTAGTAAGTGCTTTAAAGCAGTATCACAATACAAAGTTTGAAAACTGGTAAGTTTCCCTTCTCTCTTGAACAAAAAATTTACTGTTCTTTCATGTTCAAATAAAAGAGTAAGAAAAGAAAGAAACCAGTGGAATATAAGGACTATATTTTAAAGGTGGGAAAAGAGTTTGGGAATAGGGAAGAACATTTCCTCATCACAACAATTTAGAAGATGCTTCTGCTTTGTTTATTGTTCAGGTTTATACATGTTCTTTCCATTTTTTGCCTTTGTGTTGATAATTCTAATGCATTAGCCCTAAATGAAGAGTTATTGGTAAATATAAATGAGAATATATATGAAATAGGAAAAAAAAAAACATCAGTCTCATAGGAAGGTTGAATTTCAACTAGGTACTGATGGGAAAAAATGTTTCTTAAAAACAGTAGCAGTAAATATGAAATCAAGGAGCATAGTCATTCACTACTATTCTTTTCATATTTGATGTTGAAATTTACAGTCAAAAATAGTTGAAACTCGTTAAAGGAACTCTTTATTCAACCTTATTTTTTGGTCTGTCTTTGAAACCATATTTATGAAAGAGGAAGTGTCTTTTACCATGGGATTGGATGCAGCTAGTTGATATTGTATCCTTGAGCAATTTATCTTATAACCCATTTTCTCTTTTTGGTATTTTTTGTTTTCCTTGCTAAAAGACTTTTTACCTTCTCTTGTTTGTTTGTTGTTTGCTTGTTTTCTTTTTACAGTGTAAATACAAGGATCCCTACATCTTTTGGGATACTACGAATGGTACTTGCATTTCTCTGCTTTTTGTTCAATAAGTATCTCTCTGAATTTGCTTTACCTAGTTATTAAACTATGATTGAGTTATGAATTATGTATATTGATGATGTGATTTACAATGGTTAGCTACCGGTCAAAAGCAATTGTTTTATATTTGTATTCTTTAATTACATTTTTTTCTGACTTGCTCTGAAAGAAAAAAAAATCTGCCCTTTTCTGACTTGATTAAATTGCCAAAATGAAGCAGTTGTGTCTTGCGGAGAAATGGAGGACATTTCGTTATAGTTTTGCAATACAGGTCAACAGCTGAGATTTTTCCAATGTGACTAAGAAGAAAGATATTGAATCAAAAGCAAATGTCACCAAGTAACTTTGTTGTAGAAGGCTGGGTGGGATCCAGGAAAATCAGGGACTAAAAAAAAATACAACACACTCATTAGTTACAAGGTAATTGTAAATGACTTAAAAATATTTCTTGTCATTTCATAACCTAGAAAAAAAACTAGGTAAAAATGTATACAATAACTTTAGAACAATCTTGTTTTTTTTTCTTTACTCTCCCATAATCTTCACCAGACTCCTGATTTTATATACTGCACAGCAGAATGTGATTAAAACTTTGCTTATTTTTGATGAAGTAATTTGATATTTATGAAAAAGATTAGTCTTGAGTTGTTGTAAAATGATGTAATCGTGATAACCATGAAGCATGTCAGTTTATACTTGACTGTATCAGTAATTTGTATGTTTTCTGTAGAGAGGGGTATTTGTCAGATCCAGTGACGAAAAAAAAGATTCTAAGAAAGCTTAGCAGTTTAGCTCCCGCTAAACACTAGAGAATTATTTGCTGTTCCACTGTTCCATCTCTCACCATATCTTATCATCTTACCTTTCTGGAAAAATCTTCCTGGTTTTACGTTCCGTAGCAAGAGCTATCAATGTGTACTAATGTTACAGTGAAAAAGTCAATTTACTTTTCCTTAGCTCATGTATTTCTTTCCCAAATTTGAACATCATTTTTTTCTTTCATCCATTCTTTCATCTTTCATGATTGTTATCATATAATCAGTGATTAGAAAAAGTTCCTAGCTTAAATATCCCGCTCAGACAAGTTTGACTACAAAACCGGGTATCACCTTATTAGGGTAGAAGTCACTGTGGTATAAACCCTGCTGGAGCTCAAAGCTAGAGCACTTTCAAGGGGTCAAAATGGTAAGTAAATGTTTGCACAATAAAGCCATGAGGTGTGGAGCAGAAAACGACCACATATAGTTCATTCATTGGCTCCACATCTTCAGAGATCTGAATTCTGGACAGTTGCTTTGAAGTCTGGCTCTATGTACTGCAAGGGCAAGAAAAATCTGCAGGGCAGTGAATCTACTGCTGCATTTCAGTAGAACATTAGGGTTTAGGCAGATTCTCTCAGTCTCAGAATAAAATAGTTGACAATTTGTATAATATCTAGGTTGGAAATTGCTCAGTAAATGATCCATAATTTGATTACATAATCCATCAAGGTTGGGTGTACCTACGGATTATGCCTCTCTATATGCCAAAAGATCAGTAAATCTGTGAACTCAGTTCATAGATTATATATATAAGGATTATATAGCAAGTTTCTTGCTAGGTAAATGCCAGTTAATATTTTGTTTCTGAGATGAGGGTTTGTGCATATGTAGTGGTTTTATGAGACTCCTGGGGAGAAAAACTATTGACAAAACAATGACAGTGCTCTAAGCAACCTGTTTCATTTATACATGTGTATCAGTCTTGGATTAGAGTCAATCAAATAACAGATATCTTATGTGTATCTCAATCCAATGGAATACAGAGATCCTACAGTCATTCCTCCCAGATTTCAATGTGTAGCGTAAAGTCCCTTGCTCTTCTGATAATTCACTTATGTCAAACTTAATTCAAATTGCAAAGAAACAGAAGCATGCCAGGAAGTGCCTCCATTCATGCTATTGAGTGTCTGGAATGCTTAAATTTGCATTTGGGAATGCAAGGTACTTATATTTAGAAGAAATACAAAAAAGGATGTAGAGCTGATAACATCATACCAAAACCTTTCCTGGATTGCTACTCCTGAACATACTTATTTATTTATTTAGTCTGTGGTAACTTCCTTATATGACATGTTCCTCTGCATTATGTGGTGCCTCAAACTCTGTTTTTGTGACTAGCTGCTGAAACTGGGGAATTATGGAAATGAACATTGCTACAGGCCCAAAATATCTCTGCTTCCAATTACCACCTGTCTTTGAAAAGAGAATTCCAAAAAGTAACTTATTCTGCTGTTTCTCTTCTAGGAAAGAGTATTTTCACTCCACACATATATCAAGTAATTGCTGTGAAAGTTAAATGGAAGTTTGTTGGCTTACAGGATATAAAATGTACCTAGCAACTGCGGGCAGGTATTTAAATTTGTCTTGGAATGGTAGATTGTGCTACAGTCCTGTTTGGGCTGCTCCAGAATTGCTCTGTCACTAATACTTTCAACAGGTCTAGAATATTACAGAAGGACATCTTAATGAACTTCTTGGGGGAACTTAAAGCATGATTGTTTGTAATTGACTGAACAATTGACAACTCCTACAAGCAAAACATGTAAGCAACTCTGAAAGTGAAGCTTCCTAAGTGACCAGACAGACTTTGAACCAACTTCAGCCTTAAAAATGACACTGCGGAAGGATTTTCATAGTCTGCAGTTATGCACTGTGAACTAGATTCTTAAGTAAGTTCTGTGGACAAAAAGTAAATATGTCAAAATAGAAGGTATCCGTACCAAAAATCGTAATTTATATTCCACCAGGGTAGATAAATTAAGCAGTTGTGCCCAACGTACAATGTAAAACGGTCATTTTAAGTATAAAACCATACTTCTGTATTTGTTTGTTGTCAAGAAAATTCAGTGAAGTTATAGAAAACTTCAGTGAAACATAGAAATAATTCCAAACACACTTGGCAAATTAATTCACATAGTAGATAAACATGTGCTGGCAGGAGAAAATAAATCTCAGTGGTTACATACAGACATCATTTCCTGTGTCACCTAATTTTAAATTCTCAGAAAGTATGTTATCTTGTTGTTTGGTTTCCACAAGTTGAGCATTATTGGACCAGTTTAGCTTTATTTTGGTATATTTACTGTAAGTTTTGTTTAGTTAGGCTCCTTGAACATCTTTGCTTGCCTTCAATTTCAGTGGCTGCAGGAGTATATTCCTATTATGGGCTGAAGTTGAGACATCACATTAGGTAAATCAAAGGACTCTTGCTTTCAAAATCATCCAAGCTGAGTTTAGGAGGTTCAAAATAGTTTGCGTTTGAAAGGAAACTTCCAACTTTTTTTTTTTTCTTTCCCTCTGAGGTAGGTTCCCTATGCCATATGCATTGAAATTGTCTTGCTTGCCATTTTGTTTCTTTAAAAGTAGCTACAAAGGAAACTATAATGCTATCTGCATTTATATTGTTTCTTACTGACACAAAATGACTTAAGTGACTTAGTGCTGACAGCAAGGAGTTTGACCTTAACAACTTCCCTTACCAATTTCACATGCTTTCTTCCCAACATTGGAACAAAATCAAACAAATAAACAAAAACGCTATCTATTTTGCCTGAACACTGGAATATAAATGAATTCTTTGATAGCAGTGGTGTTATAGACCTAAATTTGATCCATGATTTTGAGACAAGAACGTCTTTCTCTCTCTTTCTTTCTCTTTCTTTCTTTCTTTCTTTCTTTCTTTCTTTCTTTCTTTCTTTCTACTGAAAGACTATTCATTTGTTTTTGTTTGTTTGCTTGCTTTTTGGGTGGATAAAAGCTTTTGACCAAAGTGTGCTAATAGCAAGTACAATCACGTAAGAAATGCAGTCTCAAGCTCAGGTTAATGTGAGATCACAACAGCCCAGATGTTCTTCTAAGTGTTACCAACTGCCACTGTAAAAAATAGCAGAAATACAAGTCTCTTGACTTATTTAGCCATTCAAATATACCTGAAATATTCTGGTCTTTCTTTCTTTAACCTTTGGTGCTATAAGCAAAAACTGAACTAATACCTGCAACTTCCATCCCAAGGTTTCCATCCCAAACAGGAAGGATGGGGATCCAATAAACACAGTGGAGCTCAGAGTTAGCTCAAAAATTTTGCTAAATTCTCAACAGAGGGCATTGGTTGACCTCCTTGATATAGTCCTGATATTAGAATGCACAAGGGTCTGAAACAAGTTTTCATTTCTTGTGAGAGGAAATCTGTAACTTATCTGTAGACATCTCAGCTACCTTTGACTTTGTCAACGCTATCATTAGAAATGCTGCAGAGAGGTCACCACTGTCATACAGTTTATTTCAGACTATCTCCAGACCTGTAATTTTGAGCCTGTGTGATCCTGAGCCGTTCCAGGTAAATATCCTAAGATCTTAGCTAATGTAGACTTGCTCTCAAACTCAAGCCTAAGAAGCAGCAGCAACAAGGAATAATCAAGATTAGCCAAATCTTTAAGCACTTGGAATTGTTCTTTATCCCAGAACTTTGTAGATAGTATGATATGGCATGGAATGAATGAGAAGTCTGATCTGTATTGATTTATTGAACTGAGAAGGTAAATAAAATGAGGCAATCCTTATATACTGTAGAATTAAAATGGCAAGGCTGAAAAATAAAAGATGTCCTTACAAGTTTTATGAAATAAAAAAATTAGTATCATGTTCAAACAAAAGTAGGTTAGAGATCCTTAGAAGACTGATTTGTGATTTCATCTGCAAGTAGGTTTCACTTTGCAGTAGTCTTAAAGAAAAAAGAAACAAACAAAACAGAATTACAGTTCAAGTACTTGTATGTGCTTTCCCATTGCCTGTTATGTGAAAAAGCTGAAGTGTCTCTTTTACTTACATAAAGGATCATTATCTTTGAATAGATTGCATTGATGCTCCTCTGTGTCCTGTATAGGATTAATTCTGTTCACTCTCTCTACAGGCTTGTTTTTAAGTGATTTTGTCTTTCTATGTTACAAGATTATATAGTTTCTGTAATTGAAGTTTGTCATAGTAAATACTGTTCATTACCAACCTACAGTAACAAAAGATACATCTCTTAAAACATATTGTAAAAAAGATATGAATATGATATGAGCCATCTGTAAAATTTAACCTATTTTACTATTATTCTATTATTATTATTATTATACTTCTAATCTAAATCTCACTTGTTAATCCTTGGAGTAGTATCACAAGGTTTAGTACAACAGAGACTGGAACAGAACAACTGCAAAAGTGGAAATCAAAATAATCACTAGCTAAGATGATGAATGATTGATTTAAACATTAAAGACAGCTTGGTTGCATCTCTTCGTGATTTTTGCAATAATTCAGTATTAGATGATAGTATCTCCAGGCAGCATTGCTTACGGAAATTAAAAGTATTACCAGCAATGTTCCAGGATGCTTAAAGGATTCAGCCACCAATACTGAGTGCATTCTAGCAAGATCCTTGAAGCAAACTGCAATAGATTCCTCAGAAGGGGAAATTCAAACTCTAGCTGCCCAGCAACAGTAATTTGTGACCAAGGAATGACCTGGCGTGGAGGGCAAGAAGGCCTGACTGCAGAAGGAGTTAAAAACTGGCTGGAAGCAGGAATTCCAGAGACAGAAGGGCTTCATGTAAGGGAGTGAAGTTTCCCTGGCTGGTAAGAAATGCCACAGATTTGTCTTGTAGAAGTGGTAGAATGGCTCAAGGGCCAACTCTGGACAGCAGAGCTGATGCTGGGGATGAACCAACACCGGGCTATGGCATGCCATGACGTGATACTCATATGATTGAGAAAGCATGTGTACGGAATTGGCTCATGATGCATCTTTGCAGACTCCTTGTAGAACCACTTATGGACTCTGCCCAATGCATTGTTCATTAAATCTTCTTATATTTAAACTCAATCGTGAGTTTAATTTGTCTCAAGGAGTGCAATAAAAACTCCCCAACATGTCCCTCCATGAAAATCCAAATACCGATTACAACAATAGATTTGTAAACATTAGCATCTTCCAGTGAAGACATTTTTCATTGGAAGTGAAAAATAGATTGTCTGTACTCTAAGCTGAGCATATGTTTCTCCCTCTTGAAGTGTCCAACAGGCAAAAGAACTCTCCCCGGCCAATCACACTAATATGAAGTGTATGTCACAATCTATAAGAACTAAGGATCATCCCAACTGACTGTGGACTCCCAGCTTCACAACATTTCTCTTTTACTGTTCTGTCTCCAATGAAAAGTTGGTTTTGATTAAGCATATATATACATATAATATATATATATATATATATTTTTTTTTTTTCAAAAAATACAGTGAGAGAGTTATCTGCTTGTTTGCTTTGGGGGATGATGGAGTAAGCGGTGTGTCAGAAGAAAAGTCCTGTTATCTCTTTTTTTCCTTTGTGACCTTAGTGAAAAAGCAATTGTTGTTTTTATTTCTCATCAGAAATTGTGAGAAGAAATAGTTTTATTCTCACCTAATTAAAAAGCTTTTTCTCTTGAAGTTACAAAACCATCTCATTACCAAAAATAAAATAAAAACTTGTGGAAATATAAACTAGATAAGAATGTGGATTTGTATTTTTAGTGTTGCTTTTTAGGTAGTGAATTTACACTGGAGAGCATAACTCTGAAACACAGTCATTGTTAGCATATAGTCTTGTAGAAAATGAACCAGTCAAAATATGGAAATTTCTGTCTGTGAAAATTAAAATGTTCCCTTACAATCTGTCTGTAAAACTTTGGTTGTTAATAGTGGCCTAAGAAGAAGAAATTTACATACGTCAAGTATATACAATTGCAAGAGTTCCCTCACTTTCCTCCTGTTCAGCTTCTACAGTGTGATTCCATCCAACTGCACTCCCTCTCATCTTCATAACATAAAAAGTTATTCAAGTAATAAGGGTAAGGGTATTCAAGTAATATTTAAGGGTCATCCATATTGCTGTGTGATTCCCACCACTGGAGGAAATGATGATGTTTTAGATAACTTGCTATAAGCTGCTCCTTGGTTCTATTTACTTTTAGATAAGATGTAAGAGAAATATCACAGTGAATAAGGCAAAGGTTTAATGCGGTAAATCTGAATTAATTGAGTGAGATGCATTTGTGTGTAATAGTTTGTTTAATTCATGCTTGTTATTAGTTACTCCATCAAAACAATTCAAATTAAATGAAGTAAAAATAGTATGATGTGTCCATAGATCATGTGTTCTATCTCTTGGACCACACTGTTTAAACACAGAAATTAATATTAAGGTACAAGATCGTATTCTCAATTTCTGACCTGAATTTCCAACCATAAAACCTTTCTGTCTTCATTAAATGTTAACTGCAAAATTCAAAGTTCAATACACAATGAATTGCTTGAGTAAATACCTTTGTTCTGAGGAGGGTTTTTTGATTTGTTTGTTTGTTTTGTTGTGCTTTTTTTTTTTTTTTTGGTTTTTGGTTTTGTATTTTCCCCCAAGTGAGCTGGCTGACGTTAGCATAATTCTTCTCTTTCCTTGCCAACTCACATGAAACTATTATTTATAGTTATTATACACACATATTATAGCTATTATTTAGCAAAATGCATGAGACATCTGACAGTGCCTGGAAAGCCAGAAACCTTGTGTTGCTATTATTATATAGTTATATATATTTGCATGCTCTATTGTTTCAGCGTCTGTAAACAAGCCAGGTTGAATTTTCAATCAATTTTTAATTGTGGTGTGTTTTCCTGTTAATCACTGTCAAAATGGACCATAAGGGAACAGGCTGCAATACTAAAACAAGACAGAAGTTTATGCTTAGTATTTGGTGAAGGATTTATTTTTTTAAATGTTTTTGTTGATTTTTTTTTCTGAGAAGGCTTCATTCTGTACATTAAAACATTACATTTGTTTTTACAATAGAACTGTTATACCCATTCACTTCTTTTTTTCTTTTTTTTTTTCTTTATCTTTTTCTTTTTCTTTTTCTTTTCTTTTTTTTTAATAAGATTAGTCATTCAAACTAATGGCAATTCTTGGACAGTGACTTTGAAAGCACTAGCTAAGTAGAGGTAGATAAATTAATCTAGATTAATTGCATTTCATGAATGCTTTTCACAGTGTGAAGATTTACCAGTGTCATGAGAAATCCTTCCCTTACCTCACTTCAGGTAACTATTTGGCAGCTTTTAAATTGAACTCATTTAAGATAACCAGATTAGAGATTCAGAATTTGAACCTTATTGCAGAAGCAATGCATACAAATATCTGCCTTTAAAACCATCCCATGACATCTGAAGTATGGTGTCATGTGATTTCTCATATGACAGCAATGCTTATTCCAGTGGAATTGATTTTAGAGACAATACATATGATTTTCATAGTTGCGTTAAATTCAAACAAACAAAACAGACATGCACAACATACTGTGTTCCTAGAGATCTGGCAATATTTCACTTTAGATTAATTAACTTATAAACATCCCACAGAAGAACAGAAGCAGAAAATATACTATTGAAAAACCACATTTCTAGTGTAATATATCTTTTCCTGCCTGGGTTGCATTGGAAAACATTTCACAGAGTCTGTACATAGGTCAGACCTGAATATCAAACAGTTTGAAGGAAAAACTCTTAATTAGTGATGTGCAACCTTTTATCCCCTGAGCAAAATCCTGGTTCATAACTCTTAACTTTTAAAGTGCATCTTTTTACACAGGACTTAACGTAACTTAATTTCACAGAATTACAGAATGGTTGAGGTTGCTAGGGACCTCTGGAGGTCGTCTTGTCCAACCTCCCTGCTCAAGCAGGGATGCTTAGAGCAGGTTGCCTAGGACTGTGTGCAGATGGCTTTTGAAGATCTCCAAGGAGGGAGACTCCACAACCTCTCCGGGCAACCTGTGCCAGTGCTCAGTCACACACACAGTAAAGAAGTGCTTCCTGATGTTTAGACAGATGTCTGTTAGACAGAACCTCTTGTGTTCTGTTTTATGGCCATTGCCTTTTGTCCTATCATTGGCCACCATTGATAAGAGCCTGACTCCATCCTCTTTGCACTTCTTTGCATAATAAAAGTATTATTATTCATATAGGTTTTGAGACTCTCTGGTGTGCAAGTAGATTTGAGCCTGCAATTTGATGTGTATATATATTAAATGTCTTACAGCTTACATGAAGACAGCTTACAACAAATTGTAGTTTTACTTTAAAGAATAAAAAATAAAATCTAGACTTGAGGGGTTAAGGCTAATGCGAGTTTTCAGCATTTACTTTGTCATACTATAAATTCAACTACAGAACTAGAAGACCTCTCAAAATCTAATCCAGTCTATTTCATTTATTGCTTTGAAGGTTCAAAGAGGTCATTAAAAAGCAACATGGACTCTGGGCACTTTTTCATATACACACACTTTTCCCATTGTACAATAAGTGTACCTCAAGGGCATTTCCATATTCTAGTAAAAGTGCTTTCTGACAGATCCCTTCAAATTGCCTCTCTGAGCCAGATGTCTCTGGTCTTGCCTTCATCAGCAAAAGCTGTGTAGTATTTTAGCTGCCGCTGAACATCAGCATTCACAATGGAGGAAAAGAGGAGTATGTGTGAGAGAACACTAGATTTCTAAAGTCAAGTAATACCATTAGAAATTGCACTAAGGTTCAGTTGAATTCTCTGGAAGTTGGATCTGATAGTATTATGTGCCTGTTAATGTCTGAGGAACTGCAGATTGGCAGGCTTTTGAAAGCTGAATTATTCAGAATACTGTTCACTAAAGGTATATCTACTAATAGCAGTATCAGAGAAATAATTCCCTGACAATAGCAATAATCTGAATTAATCTCATGATCCCATCCAATAATAGGAAAATGATGATGATGATGATGACAATGATGATGATAACATTGTCAAACTCAGTATGTTTTAGTTTAGTTTGCTGATTTCCTGGAAGGGTCCTACTCTTTCTCAACTTGCTAGTAAAATTTCTAGAATCAGAATTACCTTTTATTTTGATAAGATGCAAATGTTTACCTGGAATACCACTGTTTTTTCATCACTGTAGCTGCATTATTAGTATCATACTATATTAGAAAAGCAGAGATTATGTTGCAGATAATTAGAAAAAAATGCTGCTGTTAAAAATAAGAGGCAAATGGGACTCATTTACCTATGTGTGCTTGTGTGTATGGATGAGGGATTTGAGAAAAAATATACTTTCTGATAGGGAAAAAAAAAAAAATTAGACCTGACATATCTAAGGATACATATTGCCAAGTTGCCTATTTGTCCTTATTGGAAAGGGGTCATACTTTGGAACTGGAAGGCTCAAGTTGTATTTTATCAAATAACTGAAAATTCAGAGGTTATTTCAAAAGAATAACCTGGATCTATCCTTGAAAATATAATTTCTGTTTTATATTGCCAGGTCCTTCCCTTCTGTTGGTTAGTCATTAGTTTTGTTCTTTTTGGTTTTTTTTTTAAATGTGTGCCATTGCAAAGTGTTATAACAACACTAGGTGGTGTGTGTAGTGTTGGCAGTAGAAAGGTCAAGAAAATAAAGCTCCACAGATTTTTTTTTTCTTAACATGGCATTAATCCTGACAACTCTTCCACTGTTGCTTGGCATACAGTCATAAATCCAGCCAACATTTGGTCATAGATCACCTTGTCAGAAACTGTGAAACAAGCATTATTTTTATTTAAAATATATTGCTTCATTTTTAGACTCATATTTGGTGTATACAGTAGTGTCAGCAAAATGATGAGGAAAATGACTCTGTCCAGCCTGTCAGATTTTTGTGGCATCTTCATTCTCTTGTTTTTTCCTTTTAAGCAGATTCTCACACCTGTCACCAGACCATTATGCTTGTCAAAAACAATAAAAGCAAATGGTTTTAATTGTTAAGAACAGACCTCAACACAGGACTGTTAGCATCCAGCTGGTTGTCCAAAATCTACTTACTGCTGCAGTCTGTGAGCAAGATGTTCCTTTGCATCCAGAGTTTGAAAAACTGCTTTTTTATTTTGGCCTTACTTTTTGGACCACAAGAGTCTGTCATAGTTCAAGTGCTAAGTTTACTACCTGATAGTGAGAAGGTGTTTATCATAACACTATTACATTACTGATACAGAAATGAAAGTCATGTTCTGGTAGTTTCTGTGTGTCCAAAATTTTGACTGGCTTGTTTAAAAATATTTCCTCCAAACAAAATTGTTACATCTTTTGGCAAAGATATAAACGTCCCTAAATGCATTTGGTGAAATCAAAATTTTTGCATGGTGAGTCTTTGTGGACTTTAGAAGCTTTTAAAGCCCCAGTGAATATTGGCAAAGAAGACCAGTCACTGGTATTCTGTAAAAACATATTTCAGAGACCAAAAGTGAATGTTGTAGCATTCCTACCTATTTTAAAATAATTGCAAGTACATCGTTTCTTATTTACATCTGAGTAGCTTAATGTTTATATTGTATTTTAAATTAGTGCCTAAGATACTTTTGAAATAAAATGCTTTTAAGTAGCTTATTGTTGGACAGGACAAAGCATTTTTAATTCCATCTTTTCCCACCCCTCTTTTAGTAATTTCTTGTACCAGACTAGCATTTTCCAAAAGTTAAAAAGAGAACATGTGGAAGATTCTTAATGAGTCATCCTCTAATGTAGCAAGTAGGTAACATATGCACAGTTTTCTCCACAATGACAAACACCCACAGATATATAAAGTTGTGTTAGATGCAGTGGGAGTATCCTGGGAGCATCCTGGGAGCAGTATTCACAGAGGCACAGCCAAGAAATTGAGGGAAAGGATTACACCCCTATACCCAGCATATCTAGCATACCGCATCCAATTTTGAGCCCTCAAATACAGGAAAGAAATCAATGACCCTGATCTGGTCCCTGACCATCATAAGCCACTAGGGTGGTCTGGGACCGGAGCATGTGTCCTATAAGGAGAAGCTGAGGGACTGGGACTTGTTTGGCCTGGAGAAGAGATGACTTTAGGGGAACATAACAGCAGTGTGCCAGGACCTACAATGGTCTTTCAAGAAGACTGAGCCGGGCACTTCAGAGCAGTGTATGGAGGGTGAGAGACAATTAACACAGGGGAGAAAGAACACCACAAGAACAGTCAAGCATTGACCAGAGACAGGTTGCACAGTGAGGTTGTGCTGTCTCTGGCCTTGAAGGTTTTCAAAACCTGATTGATTAAAGCCCTCTGTAATCCACTCAGACCTCATACTTGACCTCCTTTAAGTAAGAGGTCGGACTAAAGCCTTTCTGAGATGCCTTCCATCCAAAATTATCCTAGGAAAATTCAAAGTCTTTTGCAAAGCAGTTGAATGTTCCACATTCCTAAAATATTTCAAGAAGTGAGAATTCCTGAATGCCAGGAGGTTCTCTGTTATGAAAGTCACCTCTCCAACAGAAGCTGGTGGATCTGCTTCTGTTACTCATGCTGACTACTTGTATGTGCTCTGAGTACTTCAGCTGAAATTAGTACGGTTACTGTCAGAATAAGATATAGTCAGTGAAAAGGAATGGCAAAACTAAGCTGTCAGTACTTGCTAAGCCTTGAGCGGCTTATCACTTCCTCTTCAGCTGTGAAGTAAATGACAAAGACTTAAAAAGCAATAGCATATTTTAACAAAGCAAGCTAATTTGCTTACTTTAAATTTTAGTAATATCTAACATTTGGCAAGATCTTTGGCCAAAAAAGAAGAATATTGATTCTAGTAATTTTTCATTTTTCAGAAACTGATCTGTAGTACAGAATGGCTAAACTGAACAACTGAACAATATTTAAATTGTAATTATGATGCCAAGTAGACTTTCTTATTTAACAAGTGTTTTCTATCATGATATGATTTGGTATATGTTTAATAAAGTTGAATTATGCTAGAGACATATGAAAATTCACCCAGAGATTCTCTCATATTAGTGTGCATCATAATTATCTCACAATACATGTTCACCAGACTAGAATTCTAATGATTAATATTTGCCATGTAAACTACAATGTGCTGGTGAAGAGTGAGTCTTTCTGATTGACTGTATGAACGGAGTAAATAAGAGTCCCAGCTAATAACTTATCAAAATGATAAGTAATCATGTAGAGAATTTACAAGTGAAAATTAATGTCTGCTACCATAAAATGTGTCCAACTGAAAAGAGAAAAGACTGTTTAGTGTTCGGTCACTCTTCTGGCATTTTCACTTCTTTTTTTACTAGGGGTAAGGATTTCTGGTTCTTTGTTTGTTTACTTCTCACATTAGACAATAAGTTGTTTCTTCATAAGATCTGGGTTACAATGAACTGCATTTAAGTTATAGTGAAATCCTGTGGGAGACTTTTAACTTCCAAGAGTGAATTGCATGAAATACTAAGTTCAAAACATTTCTGATTTATGTGGTAAAATCAACATAGACAGTCTAAAAATTGAAATTCAATCTGCAACTGCTTAGAACAACAAGATCACAGCCTTACAATACTAGCCTTAGCTGTAATGATCCCATCACCTTAGAACTATTCAAGAGACTATGTAGAACTGCTCAAGTAACTTGTAAGGTATTCAGCATTGTGTTATAATTAAAAGAAATCAGTGAATGCCTCCCTAAAAGCAAGATGATTTTGTTCCACTGTTTTTGTTGTGGTGTGTAGTGCTATGGAAGCAGTCATGAAGATGATGGTGCAGTTTTGCCTCCCTACTATGCGACAGGCTGTATACTACATTGGCTTTCAGTGAGGACATGAGCTTTTCCATCCCTCTGTTTGTCTGTATACAGGAAATGAGTACTGTCTTGTCTGAATTCACAAAACAAGCTCAAAAAATTGCTTCTTTTCTTAGGTTTTCCTTGGCTAACCTAAATATTAAAGCATGTTTGCTACAGTTAGGACTGAAGTTTGATCATGTGCCTTCCATAAGGTGAATCCTGTGAATCCTGTGAAAAGTATAAATGTTTCAAGCAGAGGAAGAATATTCTCAGCAATGTTCACTGCATTATCTCTTTAAATGCACTGTCTACTCCTTTTGATACAGCCTCTGGACTGCGAGGGATGTGTGGGAGGGAGGGGACTGGACTGGATTTATCCCCACTTGTTACACTGAGAACACTGGTGCTGTCTCTGCGATGAATATCAACCTGAAAACCACAAAGGGCTGTCCCTCTGCCCACAGGAAAGACAGATCACCCATTCACATTTGTCATTCTTTCAAATATGGGATCCTGAGTGCTTTTAACTTGCTCCTATATCAGAAAGTGAACTGATTTCACGTCATTACTTCATTATGCTACCACTATGTATGGCCTCACCTAATTTATTGATGAGGAGCGCAGAACCTGGAGCAGGTGACGTCACAAGGGAAAACTATTCAATTCACATGGTTTAAACCAAATCAGGACGGACAAGGCTTACTGATTTACTAACAACATGTAATTAATTGGCAATCAGTGAACTATACATTGAGGGTCCATATCACCATTACAACAGAGGAACTACTGCCCTAGACACTTATAAGATGCCAGTATATACCTACAAATTTCTAAATATACTTCTATAACTATCCCTTACAAGTTCTGTGAACACACACACACACAATTACACGCACGCCCACCTCCTCTCAGGGGATGTGTGGGTCAAAAGCGCACATTCTACATCCCCACACCTCCTGCAGGCTGCCAATGCACATATACAGTAAGAGAGCACCCCACAAGGTGACATACATACACCCAAGGTGTGGATCCCTCTCTGCTGCACTCTAGCATGCTCAAGTCTCCGACTGGAGGCAACTCCATCAGACATAGACAGGGGCTGGCAGGGTGACTTCTGGCACTGTAAAAACCTACCTTCATTGCTGCACTGTTACCCTCTCCTTTATCTTCACCATTAAAGCTTTTTATGCTCCTTTTATATTTCTCAAATTGAGTCTTTCTTTGTTTCAAAAGGCTTTTGATATTCCCCTGGTTACTGTTTAATCCAACTAATGTCTATTGTTTTCTTCCTCCTTAGTGCAAATAGGTTTGGTGAAAATGCCCTCCTAGACAGTTTTGGATGGTCCACTCACCCACACACTTGACACTCAGGTTCCTGTCTTACTAGCTACTGTTATCCAGGCCATTTAGCTCAAAGCAGGAACAGGGCAGGTCCCTGCTCTTAGAACTTGTTTGTCACTAACAACAGTACTGTGTCCTAGTCCAAGCACACCTGCCAAAGATTTGCTACCACAGACTTAAGCACTTAATATGTCTTTAGTTGTATGCTTTGTTATCAATGGTATCACAACTCTGTTTTGGACAGGCTTGCAAAAGTGTAAGATTGGCTACATCGGTTCAGACCAATGGTGTATGTGACTGGCAGTAGCTGCCAAAAGCAGCTGCTTAGGGAAGATTATAAGAGCAACCGTAGTGATTTTTCATGAAAATCGTCTCCCAGCCTCAAACACTTGCGTCAGAGACACTTGTGGCTAAGCCATAACCAACACCTCTTAATCTGACAGACCTCAGTGGTTTTCTCTTACATGTCCTTTAGCCACATGTGAACCCACATTCACTTTTACCACATACAGCTTCCTGCAACAAGGAGCTCCACAGCTTAATGCCATGTTAGGAATGATGTCCTCCTGTTGCATTCTTGTATTGTACAAGACAATGATTGATATGCATACCTGTCCAGGCAAGTCACAATTTTATAGTTGGTATCACAGACCTCCTCAGTCAACTGCTTTCCAGGGTGAAGAGTCCTGGCCCATTTATCACTTTTTAAATTCTTCTCATTGTCCTGCTCTGATTCTTTTCGATTCTGTTGTATGCTTTTTGAGGTAGGACTCCAGAAAAGCACAGAGTATACATAAACCATGACTGATGTTTAAGAAATTCCTAGGTGCCAGCTACAGGTTCCTGATTCCTAATTGCTTTACATGGCAAGCTAAGCACTTGCTTGCTGTCAGTAGAGTTCAATACTACTTGGTCATTGCTCTTATTTTGTATATGTTTACTTGTTCCATTACTCATGATGTAGCAAAGAGTTTCTGTAGCTAAGAGTCTCCTCGTGAAGGAAAATTCATAAACTAGCATGGTCCACTTACTCTGTATGCTTTCTTGGATTAAATACATTGCTTAGCTCAACAGCATATCTTATTTGCATATGTTTAATAATGCTAACCTAAAAAAAAAATGCAAATAATAACGAATTTAGTTGGTTAGCTGATTAATCCCTTAAATTAAGATTGAGGGAAATAAACATTTAAAAATGTTAGCTTCACAGTATGAGTTTTAATAAAATCTTACATTTTGAAAACAAATTTAGGTGACATTCAGTTTTATTAAGAGCAAAGAGTGCTGCAGAAATATAGGTGTGCTCAATAAATCTGATGCTAGAATGGTATCTGACAGCTCAGGAAATTGATTTGTGATATGAACTTTTGCAAGAGTTTTCAGAAAAGCAGTTTCGGAAGATGAGATCAAGTGATCATTTTGATCATTTTCGAACATTTGGAACATATATGAATGAACAGATATGTTTCAGAAGAGTGTTTCAGTGTGGAGTGGTTCTTACATGCTATCCCATTTTACTTCTTTTTTTTTTTTTTCCTGAGACACAAATCTGAAGTTATTGCAACTTTGAATTCTAATGAATGCTGAATAGAGGTCTACCTTTTCCATATACAAAACCATGGAATTTGTAGTAAACACAACTCAGTCTTAGTGACTGCCGAATATTTGGCCTTTGGATGAATTTGGCAATTTTCTTTGTCTTTTTCCATGTGGAATACTGGGATACCAGACTCAATAGTTACAAATGTCAATAGAAGCCTCACTCTCTTTCCAAGCAGTCTCTTCAGGACTGATTCATCACTACCAAAAAATATCATGAATTATAGATGGTATAGGTATTTTTATGCAGGGTCTCTAATGGAATTTTACGTTATAAATGGAAAACAAAAATATCCTTTCCACATCTATATATTTTTTTCAGTTCAGTTCCTTTACCTTTTTCTTTCTGTTTTGTAGGTGGAAAACGAATATTTCTTTGTCACATCTATATATTTTCTGATTCAGTTACCTTCCTTGTTTCTTTCTCCAGAATCTTTACACTTTTTTGTTGTTGTTTAATTTCACTCACTGTACCTCTGTGTATTTTTTTTCTAGTTTTAGAAGATACACTTAAGATTTCATCTTCAGCACTAATGTGTCAATAGTTCAAGAGATACAAACTACCTCATGAAAAAATGTATTTATTTCTGATAAAATGTTTACTTAGTCTTGCATCCATTATACAAGCAGAAGTCATTTGATAAATTAATAACCCAGGGAGCATTGCTATTTATAAGCTCTGTTCTTCTCTCTGGCACTTTAGGATTGTCACAGAAGGTCTTCGAGGTAGTCTTATGGAGCATACAGAAAAAAAAAAAAAAGGTAAACTATCTGGCTTTTTTTTTTTTTTTAAACAGAAACCCGTACAAGGTGAGGAAAAGGGGCAGAGCATCAGAACGTCAATGATGGAGAAATGGCCTTCAGGAAGCATTTCTACCTTCCAGCAGTTCCATAGGCTACTGAATGGAGACTGAGGGAACTTTTAGACTACCAACATGCTACTGTTAGATATGATCCATTTATAGGAATCCCATTTAAATGCCAGTGAGAAGCACACATCTTGACCTATCACTAGCAACACAGTATTGTTGGAACCATACTATCAGAAGGATGGGTTACTGGGGTAAGGTGGAATCACTGCCACTAGTGAGTCACAGAGAGATTTTGCAGAACTGCTCTTGCTTTGACTAAGGCAATAAACCTGTATTTGTGATTATCCTTGAGAAGTCTTTTCCCACAAAATGCTTTCTTAGAATGTGCTCATTGGAAAGTTCCCTCTGTTAGTTTTCTAATACTATTATTAAAAAGGTAAAAAAATACATATATATCTAAGATCCTGTATGTCAAAATGAAACACTGATCCTGCCTAAGTTGAAGAGCTGATTCGAATTAGTATTTTGATGTTTTGTTTCCTGTGAATTTCTTTCACAATTGGGATTGCTGGGAGGAAGAGATTCATACTCTTTTTTTTTTTTTTTATGCTGTCTATATTAGTTATTCATACAGCCTGGATCTCATTAGGACTTTTCACAAATGTAATTTGTAGCAGCTCTTACTTAAAATGATTTATGTTATGGCAATGATCCTATTTATGCTATGAGCGTAAATTATATAAAGACATCAGTTCATGTGTACTGCTGTCATCTTATGGATACAGATGGTTGTTCATGTTAAATCTTACCTAAACCCTGCAATTTTCCTATAGGCCTCAGAAATACATACTAAATTTAAAATTTGCCTGGATGGGTTGATAATTTGGAGGAGAGAATGTTGATTTGAAAGCTATGCTACAAAAAAAAAAAAAAAAGTTGCGTAACCTTTCTTTCCCCTGAAAATCTTGAGCACCTACTGATCACAGAATCACGCAGAATCACCGAATGGTTGAGGTTGGAAGGGACCTCTGGAGATCATCTAGTCCAACACCCTGCCAAGCAGGGTCACCTAAAGCATGTTGTACAGAATTGCATCCAGCCGCGTTTTGAGTATCTCCAAAGAAGGAGACTCCACAGCCTCTCTGGGCAACCTGTTCCAATGCTCTGTCACCCTCACAGTAAAAAAATGTTTTNCAGCCTCTCCTCGTATGAGAGATGCTCCAGTCCCCTCATCATCTCCGTAGCCCTCTGCTGGACCCGCTCCAGGAGCTCCATGTCCCTCTTGTGCTGGGGAGCCCAGAACTGGACACAATGCTCCAGGTGTGGCCTCACCAGGGCTGAGCAGAGGGGGAGGATCACCTCCCTCAACCTGCTGGCAACACTCCTCCTAATGCACCCCAGGACACCATTGGCCTTCTTGGCCACAAGAGCACACTGCTGGCTCATGGTTAACCTGTTGTCCACCAGGACTCCCAGGTCCTTCTCCGCAGAGCTGCTTTCCAGCTGGTCAGCTCCCAGCCTGTACTGGTGCATGGGGTTATTCTTCCCTCAGTGCAGGACCCTGCATTTGCCTTTGTTGAACTTCATGAGGTTCCTCACCACGCAACTCTCCAGCCTGTCAAGGTCTCTCTGAATGGCAGCACAGCCCTCTGGTGTTTGAGCCACTCCTCCCAGTTTTGTTTTATTTTTGATTGCAAAGCATTTTGCTACGTTCTCCAACCAGTTGACTTTCTAAACTGAATAGTTGCTTTAGCTCTTCAGTTTCCCATCTTATCACATCCTTATGGAACATAACTAAACAATCAAAATCCATTAATAAAAACACCTTTATGTTCCTTGGCAGGACTTTAGGTAGTATGAAATTAACATGATGGAAAGGGCTAGATATTCTAGATCAAACTGTCTTTATTTGTGTGAGGAAATGCCTCTCATAAATTGTGATCCCAAATAATTTTGGTCAGCATGTCATGATTAACATGGTATGTATTCTATGTGTGAAGAAGCCTGTGGTAGAATCAGTTAAACTGTCAGGAGAGAAGTTGTTTGGCCCTTGGAGTCAATGGGTTTACTTTTTATTGACAGAATACTGTCTTTCCAGCACTGAACTTCTTGTCAGGCTGAATTGTGAAGTAATGTGTTGCATGTAAGTGTTTGCTTTTCTTCCTCTAGCTCCTGGTACGTGACCCAGGCTCTGGAAAGTAGTTTTCAATGGAGCTCCTATTCCAGGCCACTCCTCTTGTCAAGCATCATGCAGATGGACATGAGAGGATAGAGAATATGTAGATGTTCTTATCAGACATTTTATAGAGTATGCAAAGTCATCTTTATTCTTTAGGTTTCTCATAACATAATAATAATAATCTCCTTCATTAGATGAATTTTTATGTGTTTTAAACTAAATTGCAATGATTTTACAGTGTGGTTGTAATTCTTTAAATCCAAAAAGCAACTCATTCTGGATCTGTTAGGATGGGTTCTTTTAGGAATGGGATTTTGCTTTCGCTGTAAATCAGCTGAAATTAGGAATAATGTTTTTTGCTAATGTTTAAGGTAGGTGAACACATGAGAATCATCTTATTTGCCTAGTGTATAGATTCTTAATGTCTAAATTAAACTAAACTGATTAAACTGAATTAAACTGAATTAAACTAAACTGATTAAACTAAACATGGTAGTTAACTTGGTTTGTTCAGCCTAGAGAAGGGGAGAACCTCATGGCGGCCTGCAGCTTCCTCACGAGGGGAGCGGAGGGGCAGGCGCTGCTCTCTGCTCTCTGGTGACAGCGACAGGACCCGAGGGAACGGCATGGAGCTGTGACAGGGGAGGTTCAGGCTGGGTGTTAGGAAAAGGTTCTTCACCGAGAGGGTGGTCAGGCACTGGAGCGGGCTCCCCAGAGAACTGGTCATGGCACTGAGCCTGCCAGAGTTCAAGAAGCATTTGGACAACGCTCTCAGACACATGGTCTGATTTTTGGGTGGTCCTGTGTGGAGCCAGGAGTTGGACTCAATGATCCGTGTGGGTCCCTTCCAACTCAGGATATTACAGAATCACAGAATCACAGAATATCCCTCGCATATTCCATGACTATATGATTCTATGAATCTATGGTAGACAGTTTACAATAAAAATGGAGAAAGATCTGAAACTTGGGACTAGATCCGATTATTTCTATATTTTATTTATGTCAATAAAATATCATCATTATTAATGATATTGCATATATTTTATTTCAATATCTTATTTACATTTGAGATTTTACTTACTGCTTAATTGTTACATTTCACCCTTTGTATGGGTTGAGAAATTAACCTCCATATTTAATGTATGAATGCGGGTTAAAAAATGGTTTTTAGAACAACCATGCTTATCATTCTAAAAAAGCAAATAATCTCAGCTACCTGTTAGCAGTGCTTTACAAAGCAAACAAATAAAGAAACAAATAAGCCCAACACGTAGAATACAGCCTGTACATTACTACTGAGAATATTAACAATTTTAGCTAGCATCATTATGAATTAATAGGATAGAAATTTCCCTGGGGAAAATATCTTAAGGGGTACAATAGTCTTGGAACTTTCAACAGTGTGACTAATGAAGTATCCAATTTTACCCCACATTGAAGAGCACATCTTCAATGCTCAGAAGTAATATGGAAATACTAATACCCTTTATCATCATGGACAGTAACAAATGGGGATTTCAAAATAGGAAATGGGGATTAGACAGGGTAAAATATTACTCTTAAAACCAGCTATGCAGTAATATCTGTATGTTTTGTGTGAAATGTTTAATTTTACATAAAATAATTTTACCACACGTTAATTATGTCCTCTGTGAAATGGGATAGGGAAGGAACACTGTCACCTCGCATAGACAAAGCTAAGACCACCCTGTCTTGCCTCTGTGTGATGACTGTGCTAGGAGGTAATATCTGTAAGTATAACAGCAGAAATACAGGATAAAAACTTATAGTATTTGTTGTTCCTATTTAACAGGTTATTAAATGCTCACCAATTTTGGACAATGCAAGAAAATAACAGTTATACATTAGTTACTGTTAGTACAGTTGGAAGATAATGCATCTTTCAAGTAATAGCTTATATACATCTACAAGTAGAAATCTGTGCAGTAAAGTTCTGGCAGGTTGACCTGGGGCTGCTGCCAGGCCCCCACCCAGCCGCTCTCTCACTCCCCCTCCTCAACAGGACAGGGGGAGAAAATGAGATGGAAAAGCCCGTGGGTCAAAATAAACACAGGGAGACACTTGCCAATTACCATCACATGCAAAACAGATTCAACGTGGGGAAATTTAATATATTGCAAACTAAAACAGATTTGAATGGTGAGAAATAAACATAAGCACACCTCCCCACACATGCACCCCTTTTCTCAGGCCCAACTTCTCTCCCCCATTCCCCACTCCTCTCCCTCCTGTCCCAGATCAGTGCAGGGCCTGGGCCTGGGACTAGGGCCAGCCCACATCAGCCCGTCTCTGCCTCTCCCTGCTCCTCACACCGTGCCCTGCTCCAGCGTGGGGCCTCTCCACGCTGTCCCCGAGGCGCCCACCCGTGGCTGCTGGGCCCGGCCGTGCCCTGCGCTGGGGCCGTTGGAGCCGGCTGGAACCGGCTGTGGCTGGCACGGGGCAGCCCCGGCCTCGCCTCATGCAGTAGCCCCACAGTGCCCCAGTACCAGCACCTGGGCACCTGAACGTGGCACAGAGGAATACAGAAAGCAAAGGCAACTTTTTCTTAGAAGAATATAGACCCAGTGATCAGCTAAAATTTCCAGCTCTACTTACTTGTTTGAAGTACCAGGCTTTCCATTAGATTTAAATAGTACACACCTAGTTGGGTATGTGTCTTTTTAAAGAATGTCTTAAATTGATTTTCATAGAGTTACTTTCCCTAGACAATAAATAGAATAGGCTGCGGTAATGGCTTACCAGTTGTCAAACTGTTGTCTGTGAATCCCTAATGATCTGTGGAGCATTTGCTAACAGCAACCAGAAAATATAGCCAGTAGCTGCAGCGCTCTCCTTATTTCAATTCCTTAGCTGCACTGAAAAAAACATCAAGGGAGTTGTAAAAGTCAGGAAAAAGGAGAGAGTACAGATTGCCATCTAAGGAAGAATAGAAATGGGGGGGCTGACTAGAAAAACAACCACCATACCCAACAACCAGTAAAGCCAAACCAGGATGAAGACAGGATGAGGCGCAAGAGGGAAAGAGGTATCTGATACAAAGGTGAATGCAGAGTAGATAGAGGACGGAGAAAGCAAGAGGATAAATAGCTTTACAAAGAATCAGAAAGTAATACCTGGAGATAGATACGTACTTACAGTACTTTCCTAACATTACTTCTCAATGTAGGCAGTGGCTGCCTGTATCTAAGGGACCTGAGGGAACGTTGCGAATATGCGTCAGGGGAGGTTCAGGCTGAACATCAGGAAAAGGCTCCTCACCGGCAGGGTGGTCGGGCACTGGAACAGGCTCCCCAGGGAAGTGGTCACAGCACCGAACCTGCGGGAGTTCCAGAAGCATTTGGGCATTGCTCTCAGATGTATGGGTTGATTTTTGGGTGGTCCTGTGCAGAGCCAGGAGTTGAACTCGATGATCCTTGTGGGTCCCTTCCAACTGAGGATGATTGATGATTCTATGATTCTAAAGACAAGTTTCAACTGCAAATGTGAAGGGATATATCTCACCAGGGATAAAGCTTTTCTGAGATGCGATGTGCAGCTGTATGTTTCAATCATTAAAATAATGTAAAAAGTCTGTCCTTGTAACTGGGAAGTAAAAGTCATGCAATCCTGATTATTTCCAAATCATTAAAGTTTTTAAATTATAATTTACTAATCCTTAAGGATCTTTGCCACCAAGTTGTCATTTAATGATATTCATTCAAAGGGACAGTGAGTTGAAGCACAGAGGCAGGTTACCTTTCCAAAGAATATAGAAACAGCCTTGTGTTGCTGTCAAAGCCCAGAGCCATAGGAGGACTGAGCAGTTTGAAGCCCTGAGTTGCGCTGAAGGCTGTACTTCAGACAAACAACACCACACAAAGCAATGCAACACAAGCAATCTTGAGAAAATCATAGATTTCTAAGTATTAAATGTATATTCTTTAAATAACCTGGAAATAACATGTTGTCCTTGACCACAGAAGAATATAGAAATATGTTGAAGTGCATGTGTTACACAATATAGTGTACACATGCATTTTTGAACATAGTACTTGTTTCTTGTTTCTTTAAAAGTACTTTAAATACATCTAAGCTTAAAGTACTTTCAACTGTTATTTCAATAAGGTTTCTAAAAAACAAGGACTATATTTTTGAAAAGTTGATTTATAGAATGATTTTACAGAGAAATCTAGTGTGAATGGCTTATTTATAGATTAAATCATTATATGTATCTTGATAAGCTTGCTCTTGTGTACATCCACAAAACAAATTTTCTGTGTCTACAAATCCTGTTAATAGGATATTGATTACATATTTTGCCTTCTAAATTTTGGCTTTCTTAGTTGTAAATAGTAACATTCTGTTGAATCATGTCTCCAAATGAAGGGTAGGCAAACCAAAACAAAGTGCAACAAAAACAAACAAAGATTCCATGCAGTCAATTACCTCTGGCTTACGTGACAAAACAAGAAATCAATTGGCCAAAATATTCAATCTTGTGTGTTTGCACATTCTATTAATTATATTACAAAGGGAAAATATGTCCCAATCTTTCCTTTGTTTTCTAGATATTATTACAAGCCAGTGTCAGCAGTGATACCTGCTGACAAGAACATATTAGCAAGAACATATTAGGACAAACATGGCACATTTATCTTTGCTTGTGTTGCTTGATATTTAATTTGAATAATACCAGAACATGTGTGCTAGGCTCTGCTAATGATCACAGATCAAACTGAGAATTTGGCTATTCCATTCTGTAATTAGATACAGATATGAATACTCTGTTGGCCACAAATTGCAAACCTGCATAGCTCCCAGCCACTCATCTGCTTGCCAGTAGTTTTGAACCTTTAAGAGATCATGCACAGTTCTAAATGCAGACCACTGGCAGCTGGTTCACGAGGAATGCAGTGTGAAGAGGCTTGGGCAAGCTGTGTTTTGCAGTAGCGATGGGCCTCCTGCTAATCAGATATCTTTGTGGGTTGAAGATTCAAAACTCTAATTCTAGGGATGAGCAGCTTCAGTTACTGTCAGCTTCCAAGAAGACAATCATTAATGCTACCTGTGAGCAAAATGCAACATAACCAGCAGGCTACAGACCTATTTCATTTGTTCCTTTTGCAAGTGGAGGATAGAGGCTGAGATGAGAACCCTCAGTATATGCAGAGTCTCCCAAGCATACACTCATTTCAAGAAATTAGTGTTGAACTTCACATTGTTTGGAGAGTAGCTCCACCACTTTTCTCAAAATGGTTGTGTATTGACACCAGCTGTTGAATTAATCTTATCTGTTATAAATTCCTAACTTTACTTAAATATAGCCAGTTACAGTAACTAATTAGAGGTGCCTACACAATATAGCAGGATGTAGATGTGCTTTTTCTTTTTTTTAGTCCAACAAAATTTAAAGTTTCTGCAAAATTATACAAAGCAAACCTTAACTTACTATGGTATATGTTGAGGTAGTGGGACAAAGGGGCTACATCTAATCATCATATTGGAGGACCTCTGTGAATTTTGTGTCCTGGAAATTTATAGTCTTAAATATATGTGTACATTCATCTTGTGATCTTCTTAAATCCAATGGTCAGTTGTATCTCTGTGGCTGCTATCTGGACTGAGCTTAGACTGATGAACAGAGCCTGGGGTCCCATCTCATACCGTAACTTTCCATATTTTTCTGGGTAGGAAAGCTGACTCTTATATAAGAACTATGAATTGGGTGCTCCTCACAAAACTTCTCCTCCCTGTTAGTGAGAGCCTTATTCCCTCCCTCAGCAAGGATAGCGAGTATTCCTAGACTTTAACTGGCAGTAACTAAAAAAATTCACATGTAAAAATTAATGATGCAATTTCCGCTTGGACATGCATTTTGTTTAGGTCTCATGGAACTTCAGTGGTGAAAATGGAAGCCTGCATGATATGAATTCCTGACATATGGAAATGCTTTTACAGGCACTGTGTAAGCTAAAAATGTTCCCTTGTGCCTCAAGCAGATTCTTGCCAGAAGATATTAGAGAGATTTGACAGTGTCCTTCACAACTAGGAGTCACATTTATGTGTGCACAAAATTGTTTGTGACAGACTGAAGTGAATGGTTATAGGTGTCAGAAGATTGGATGTGCAAAAGCTCGGTAAACTAGTAACATAAGATGTAAAAGAGAAATGGGAGTACTTCCTTAAGGTTTTATGCAAATTGCCTTTAAAAGATCTAGGTTTTAGTCCCTGGCAAAGATTTATTTCCCAAAAAGCTATCATTTGAACTAAAAATTCTCTCCCTCAGGCTAACATACATTCTGTTTCTGAGAGCTAAATATATGTAAAGAAGAAGAAAAAATCCTATATTCTCAAATTCTTTTAATTGTAATTTTTTTTTTTTTTCCCAAGGACTTTCACACTCAGAGATACAACTTTGCATTCAGAGAAAAAGTTTGAAGTTTTTCAGAGGTCACCTGTTGGTAATACATGTTCTGGTTTGATTGTCAAAAAATGATGCTCAGTGGAATTTGCTCCTCTGACAATTACATTTGTTGTTCACCCTACTTCCACTTGTCATGCCCTGGCTTATCATGTGGGGGATGAGCTGGATTTACATTGAGATCAGTTCTTTCAGTAGAGCCATCTGTGTTGCTGCAGACAAAATGATATGTGCAGTACTTGTACTTTAAAGGAAGAAAGTACTACAAAGTGCATGCTGTGGAAATCCTGTCCCATTAAATTTTATTCAGTCCACCTATTTACCATTTGGGGATTTGGAACCTCCTTTCTTGTGATGGAGGACACTTCCCCTAACCTTGCAGAGGCATTAGAAATATGAATGCATTTGCTTATGGGGAATTCTGATACAGTGATGAGAAATCTCATATCCATTTGGACTTTTTAAAATTTATTTTAATTTTTTATTCAATCTGTACATTGCTTATAGTTTTGTGTTTACTGTACCTGTAAGTTTTGTAGAAATAGGTCTAGGCCTATACCAACTGAATACATTTTGCCTGAGCATTAATTGATGATTCAGTGGTGTTGAATGTTACCATTAATTTTGCTTTAATGCAATGGCTGTGTAAACTCTGCATCACTTCAAGGGACTGAAAAGTTGTTTTGTTTTGGTTTTTAATAGTTTTATGTTTTAAAACACTGATATGTTAGCTTCCACTCCAGAATATTTTCCTCACCCATATCAACAACCCAAACTTGGACCTGCATCCTCCTTTTACAATTATGCACAAGATATGTTCAAGAGAAAAAGAACATGTGAACAAGTTTTTGAATCTTAGAATAGCAGTCTTGGCAAATGTATGCAGCAAACCATAGGTAAAAATTCATATGAAGCTAACTTAAATTATTACCTTAAAAAAAGGAATTGTTATGTTTGTCAACAAGAACAATTTAGAAAAAAATAATAATAACTTAGTAAATTTTGATGTACTGCTTCACCACTTTCTATTCATCAAAAATGTTAAAAAATGGAGCAAGACTTCAAATAGTAGATGCAAAGTTACCTCTCTTATTCTCTTGCGTACAGCACCTACAGTAACTTCACTCTGTTCAGTGATGATGACAGTTCAAACATTCTTTTATGGCGGACAGTATTCACAGCTGTTCTTGTGAGGAAATGCACTAAGTAATAGAAATAGGTTATTTCATATGGAGAAGATTTGTGTGAGTGTTTTTGGAACACAGATGTCAACTTCAGCTAAAATTACAGACTGACAAGGAATTGGAGACTGTGACATCAATATGGCTGTGGGTTTCTTTTTAGCATTGTTGCTCATGAGTTCAGTTTTCTCTAAACTGCTATGTTCTGTAGTCTCATAGTAAGAGAAACCAAAAATATTTACTTTTGCATTAGACATAATCCCCTAAACCCAAGTAAGATGTTTTAATCATTATCAATGTTGCAGCTGAGGGGCACCTGGATGTCCAAGAACAGGGGGATACTTGCTTCTGTTCATCTTGTGAAGGTGTTGGACAATGCCAGGAACATTCTTTTTTATGGTAATAGATAAATTCAGTGTGCTATTTAAAAGAAAAAGTATTACATATCAGTGCCACAAACAAGGTACTAAAACAAGAGAAGAATTTGTTAGGGTATGCATGGAAATCAGGGGTCAGCCTCTTTACTTGCAAAGACTAGCTGCTGTTGGCAAAACATTTAATTTTCTTATCCCACATCTGGAACTTCTTCATAGAAATAACTGAACAAATCGCTATGAATCTAATCACATTAAAGAGCTGAAACAATGCAAGGTGAAAAGTGAGTTTGAAGGGAATTAATCTGGAAGTAAATATAGACCAGTATCTAATAACGAGTAATGGCTTCTTGATCTATTTATTGATCTTGGTGTTTGGAAGAGTCTGAATTTTGCTTCACCGTATGGAGTTTTATAAGTATTTAAAATCTGTGAGTGCCTGAGAAAAGGGAGGCAGATCTTAGATTGAACTTTGGTAGTGAAAGAACTGCAAATTTGCAAGTGGAAAAATGTTAGCAATTCCTTTTATAGCTAAATGCTCATCTCCTTCTTGAAATTAGCCCTGGAAATCATCCTGCGAACACCAAAAGCGTGGAATATGAGTCACCATCTGGTTGAGTGAATTGCCTGTATACATATACTATAGTCACGATTTGGTTCTCTGAGGTGGCCTTCAATGCTCACAAGAACTCTACAGTACATTTTTGAAAACCTTTCCTTAAAATAAAATAATTTATTCAAATAAATATGGCATGTCACTGAAGTATGAACATTACTCTGGCACCCAGGTTCACTGGTTGGTTCTTACAGGTGGTGGCATTAGACAAGAAACTTCCTTTTTTCCACAGTTCACTTTGCACAGGTATGAAATAGGAGATGATAATGCTCAATTTCCCTTACAAGCTATTTTGAAATCTGTGGATAAGATCATTGGATAAAGGTATAACAGAGAATAGCCTTCTTCATTGTGCAATCCTTTTCCATTTCTGAAAAACCTCCCTTTCTATGCATTAATCAAGACACTAATACTTTGGAAATATGTGCAAGAATATAATTCAATCTTTTGTTGTACTTCATAGATCTATGATGATGATTTAAGGCAGCTCAGAGGCATTTTCATTTTTCAGTCTTCATATTCCTGTAATGTATGTTCTTCCTGCATAATTTGCATACATATCTGTTAAACATACTGAGACTTTGCTTGCAGTTACCTAGATTTGCATCAGAAAGTCTTGGCAATGATGCAGCTGTAGATAACTACATCAAACTGTAAAAGTAATCATATAAATTAAAATTCCTCCCCAAATCATCCTCCAAATAAATGTGATCCCATAATTTTCTCATGGAAAAAAAAAGAAAAGCTAAGCCAGTTCTCATTACAACATTGTAATTTGTCAGTTTTCAATAAACGAAGCTTACATTTCTTATCATTTTCAGTATTCAGTACATCAGACAATTTTTTATGGTATTATGTAGTGGTATTTCTTCAGTATAACCTAGTTCACAAAAATATACAAAGCTAGAGCCAATAATTCATTCTGGTAAATGAAGACTTAACAATGCCAAAGTTTAGCCTACCATCCCACTCAAAATATTTGCAGTCTATTCAAGCACGATATAGTGTGATTGCCATGCATGCTTCCACATTAGAAGCTTGAAGAAGAATGTTCTTGCCTAAGTGTAAGTGCTCATTTCTGTCCTGGTATGCACGGTAGTGGTATTTCAAAGGAAAAGCGAAGTATATGGTATTGTTCTGAACTTCTAAGACAGGTCAGCCCTTCCTTCCTTTTTTGTAATTTGAGAATTATTTGAATTTTACCCTGTCTAGTCATTTTGCTTTCATGTGGCTAGCAAAATGAGTATTTCAACAAGCCACTTCAGTTTTAGCTAACTTTTCTGATATGACTTGATAGAAGCAAACTACTTTTACAAAACTGGATTTAGTTAATTTATACCGTATTCATACTTATTGTAGGGAATTTCTAGAATCTTAAATCTGTTCTTTAAATATGGTTCAGATAAAGGTTACAAATGTAAATACTGCCACTAGATTTTTTTTCAGAAATTTCTGGAAGTGATTTATTTATTTATTTATTGCTTGTTTTGTTGAAATTTCAACTCTGCTAGAAGGTAGTTTAAAGCTACTAAGTATGGAAATGTGAACATTCAAATATGTGACTGACTGCTAGTTGGTGTGCATGGGACTCAGAAATATGACTTTACTCTTTATTTTTTTCCTTACCTAAGGAAATCAGATATTCTGCTATCTATCTATAAATGCCAATGTTCTTGAGTAGAAAAAGATCAAAAGCATCCATGTTCCTTGTATTGTTCTGAAAGTCTGGAAGGACTTTTGTCATGCTTATCTCCAGGGTTTCTGTAGAAACATCAAGGAAAATATGGCCTTATAGCAGCTGCCAGTTTGTTGCAGTCTTTCTCTCTCCCCTGTCTGAAGGATGAAGAAACACTTTTACATAGGTCTGGAAGGGAAATCCTGATATTTTATTTTTGTTCTCTGCTGATAAAAGCAACTACAGCCTAAAATGACTCAGAAACTTGCCAAGAATCATTTTTTACGTTAGTTAGGCCTGGGTTCCTCCTGTTTCTTTTGAAAAGCTGTTTAACAATTTCTCTCTGCTGACAGCTCAAACCACATTCACACTTTCGGTCTGAATGTATCTTTTGCTGTCTTGAGTTTACTGGTTTGGTTGCAAACGGTGTATTTCAGTTCAAGTATCCTTTTTCTTTAATTAGTCTTTCAACCCACTAATTAGTATAGAGAAACAATACTCCCTCTCAGCTCCTACTCTTCTGATCTTCTCTGGACCATTAAAGAACTGTCTAATTTAATTGCCCTTCTCTGTACTTGTGTATATTTATTTTCATCTTTTTCATTCTATGTGTAATCTACGTGTAATCTAATGTACAGAAATAAATGTCCTGATAAATCAGGGGACTGTATTTTTGTTTTCATGGTAACATTGCTTTATCCTCCAGATTCTGTGTGATGAAAAAAATGCACACATTACTACCTTTTCTTTTAATTCCCCTTTCATGCCCCAAGTTACTTAATATCTAAAACATGGATGTGTCCAAATTTAGTTACTTTATTTTTTAAGCTGTGCCTGTAGGATAATCCAATGCCTTTCATAGCGGTGATGTCTTCTAGCTTTTTTAATAAATGTAATCAGGATATCCTACTTTTATGCCCAAATTGTTAATGAAAACATTAATTACAACAATGCCAATAGCTGAAAAATAACTTTCCACTTGCAAAACAGGTTCTCCACAAACTCTTATTGTTTCTACTAATCATTATTTTTTTCTGCTAATACTTACAGGGCACTTTTTCAAGTTTTACTTAAGTCCAAAGATCTCTTCTATGTCCCTTGTGTTGATAAGGCGTGAATTTCTCTGTATTTTTATCAAGGAAGAATGTTGCTATGAGAAGGTAACTGCTGATGCCTACTTTTATCTTTTACATTGCCCTGAGATGTGTTCTTTCAAAGGTCTTTCTTGTTTAATTGCCATTGTCTGTGGCTGTCACACTTCTCAAAGACAAAAAGTATGTTCTATCCTGATGGATTTTTTTTTTTTTTTTTATGCAATTCAAAGTGAAAACTTCTGGCACACTTGAAAAATCTTTAGTGAATAGAAATTTAAGTGTTCACAGTCAGAAAAATTCATATTTGTTTCATTATGCATTTTTTTAATTTTGAATCAGTTTTAGAGTTTTAGTCTTGCTAACCTCCTTCCTGTTAATCCAGAGAAATGAGCAAGTCTGTATCACTGTAGTGTTTTGATAGAGCATTTCTCTAAACAAGCAGACAGCTGATGCAGTTTTCTCTGACTTGATTTTTTTTTTTTT
>VXAA01002331.1:297173-314815 GCA_013399115.1 Anseranas semipalmata
CTACAGCCTCCTTTAAGGTACCTGTAGAGAGCGATAAGGTCGCCCCTGAGCCTCCTCTTCTCCACGCTAAACAACCGCAGCTCCCTCAGCCTCTCCTCATAAGACTTGTTCTCCAGACCCCTCACCAGCTTCGTTGCCCTTCTTTGGACAAGCTCCAGCACCTCGATGTCCTTCCTGTAGTGAGAGGTCCAAGGATCTTTTCATGGCCCTGTTCTTTGGGCAAGGAACATGCACTGAATATGCTTTCTCTGTCTCTTGCCCTGAGAAAGAGAAATCGTTGCATCTGCCAGGCCTGCAGAACTACTTGCTTTTGTAAAAGCCAGGGTGATTACGCACTTTGATTCTTTCATCTTTTTTTCTTTCCATTGCTTCATGAAGAGAATGATGTTTGGGCTCACCATTTCAAACTGTGTGTGGCCTTAACAGAAGACAATTAATTTCTGATTCTGCTGAACTCATTATTAACCTCCTGACAGCTCAGATAGGATTTATCTTCCTGCATTTCTCAAAACAGAGACTTAAGAGCTCCTTTTGCATCATCTGTAGTTTTCAAATTTCCAAGTGCCATTGAGGCAGGAGTGTTTGCGAGCAGAATCTTCTAAGCCTTGTTTCTATGGGTTATAAGTTTTTACTTTAGAAAAATTAGTAACTGTAGTGTTCACTGGAGGTACTGGACTGACAGAACTCTGCCGGAGACTACCTCCTGCTTTCAGATATGTTACAGAATCACAGAATCATTTAAGTTGGAGGAGACCTTCCAACCAGGGAAGAGGTTCTTCCCTGAGCCTTCTCTTCTCCAGGCTGAATAGTCCCAGCTCTCTCAGCCTTTCCTCATAAGAAAGATGCTCCAGTCCCCTAACCATCCCTGTGGCCCTTCTCTGGACTCCACCCCGTATGTCCATGTCTCTTGTACTGGGGAGCCCTCTATGTCTCTTGTACTGGGGAGCCCTGAACAGAACCCAGCACTCTAGATGTGGACTCACCACTGCTGAGTAGAGGGAAAGGACCACCTCCCTCAACCTGCTGGAAATACTTGTCCTAATGCAGCCCAGGATACCAGGAACCTTCTTTCCTGGAAAGGTGCATTTTCTGGCTCAATATCACAGAACTCCGTGCTACCTTAACTTTCATAACTAAATGTTAATTTGTTGTCCATTAATTAAATCGTTTCCTGTAAGTATGTAATGAATAGCACTACACACAATAACAAGAAAATTAGTGCAAGTAATGATATTTTAATGCAAATTTTAATGTTTTTTGAACATACAATAAGTCAGGATCTTGATCAGAATGCTAATGTGGATCATTGATGCCAGTTTGGAAAATGATGAAAAAAAAATGATGATGTACTAGACCAACTATTATATTGTAAAAAGCATTTTAGGTTTTAGGTTCAGTCATGTGCCAATGGGGTTCTCAGACAATCACAACTATACTACACTACACACTACTAATGCTATGCTACACATTACTGTACTACACATAAAAATACCACACACCAACTAAGGCATACATAATTAAAATACCACTCCAGCCATATGAGAGAGAGGCAAGTTTGAGATACCACATGGGATCAGTCTGCTCTTCTGTCAATTTAATCAAATAGTCTGTCTACTCTAAATGAGAATTGATCCAAGATGTATGGGCACAAGATTTGCTTGGATTAGTCTTTAGATAGCATGACTATGTGACTCATGGTTTCCCTATCTGCTATCCTTGTGAGGCTCTTTAGTAAAGAAGTATGCAAGCCCTAAGATCTGTTTAGAGGAAAAACAAGGGAAGAGTTGATTTCTCACTTGGACAATCCAGAGTTTATGCACTTCTGTTTGCAATTGACATTTCTTTGAGTGGTATATACAGATTAATGAAGTGAAACATTTCTCTATACTGCACAAGAATTACATCAACTAACATTTGCTAATATCTGTAAATTGTGGAGAATGCATGAAGTAACATATTAGTTTTGGGGGAGGAGAGGGACCTAATTCAGTTGACAAACTGCCAAGCTCCAGAAAGGGATACGTGCAATCATCCTTAATTGTTTCACAATAACCAGAAAGTGGCAAAGTGGAAACTATCAAAAGTAAGCCTTGTAAAAATTGGTAATTATTAGAAACTGCTTGTTGTACTTGCTTTGGTTTCCTTGCTAAATGACAATATAATTGTATCTCGGTACTGATAGGACAGGAAAGTTTTTGGAAGTAGAAGATGTCCAGAAACTTAATTTTACTTGCATTCTTATTTAAGTAATTACAATCACTTAGGCCTCATGTAGTTTCCATAGTTCTCGAAGATGAAGAAAAACAAAAACAGACAAAACAAACAAAAAAAGTATGAAGGTACAGGCATAAGATAGCTAGATTTTTGAACCACAGACACCAGGTGGCTCAGAAATGGTTCAAATTTCGTATGAAAGTAGTTCATCTTAATCTTTTATTCTAGATATGATTATTCTGAAAAGGCTTAAGTATTGATAATTACTTGTATTTTTAGTCCAACTCCTGCTTACTTGCTCACAGCATTTTTAAAATTATGGCTGATAATTTTTTAGGAAATGTATTTAGAAATAATATAATAAACCTGCAATATGACTACACCAAAACAGAGACTCTAAAGCTACTCAAAAGCTTAATTTGCTAGTATGTTCCCCATCTCAGACACTGTACTACCTAAGGTTGTGCAGTGGTATTCAAGAGTTCTTGTGCAGCCTGTTCTCTTAGTGTAAGCCCTTCTAGGTATGATGCAAAGTGGAGAATTGGAACCTTCTGTCACTGCTACAGAGGTCCCCATGCTTGCAAACTGTGCAGATTCTACCCCAGTGGTGGAATTTAAGTTCTTTGGCCTCTAGGTAGCGCTCCTGGCCGTATTTTTTAACGCTGTGATTTCTTTACACGGCACTGTCCTGCGGCTGACCGTAGCAGCTCAGACTGTCCCCTTTAGATATGTTTGTGTAGCAAAAAATTTAAGGGTTGCCTATACTATGCAGTGCCTGGAGACATGCAGTCCAATGCATACACATCATTTCACAAGCATCCCAAGATGACAGCTTGCAGAGCAGGTGTGATGGCAACTCATTCCTTTGCAGATTGTGTCCTAGGAGGACTCCATGGATAGAATGACCTTCAAAGTACAGGCAGGTGTTCCTTATGTTGGTGGGCATGACAATGCCCTGGGACAGTGAGAGTTGCATGTCTACAGCAATCTGCCGCCAAAACAAAGAATGGGAAGGGAGTGAAAAAAATGCTAGCAAGAGTGGGGAGAAGCTGTGTTACGCATTCTGTGAGAGAGATGTTGTGTTACTGGCATTTCTCTGAGAGGTCTTTCATGCCAGCTTTGACCAGGAGCAAATGGAGAATTCCCTGAAATTGAAGGTGCTCCCCTGGACAAAAGAGAATGCCCTTTGAGGACAGCCAGCAGAATATCATTCTTGTTTGCTCTGTAGCGGGTGTATGTCATGTTACTGGCAAATAAGATCATGGCATGCTATTCATGCTTTTTGAATAATTACAGGCTGCTCCTCTGGTTATGCAAGTATATGGGCTGCTTGTTGTTGTAGAAATGCACCCTTACCCCCTCATGTTGAATAGATGAATATTGGACCTCTGTGAACAAAACATTCTAGTAGACATTTGGCTGACAATGATCCTTGACCATGCCAGGCCATCCTGTTTCTGTCTTCAGAGTTCAGATCTTTAGATATCCCTACACAGACATTGTCCGTTTTACCCTGGAGACTGCCTGGAACTTCCCCAACTGCAGCTGATGTCAGCCATGGAGTTGTTCTGGAAAACTGTGGTCTGGGTGCTGGAAGTA
Organism: Anseranas semipalmata; assembly: GCA_013399115.1. NCBI lineage: Eukaryota > Metazoa > Chordata > Aves > Anseriformes > Anseranatidae > Anseranas > Anseranas semipalmata. Next base: position 300,987 of record VXAA01002331.1, read on the forward strand.
TAGTAGGAATTGAATGTGTGTGATTTTTTATTTATTTTTTTTGCCAGGGAGGAAGGTGTAAATATCATCACTCATGGGAGCTGAGACTGATGTTTAGTAGTGTATTGTCATGTAATCCTAATGAACTGTGTTTCAGTTACAGATATTGTTTCCAAAGACTGCATGTGAGGTCTTGGATTTTTAATCCCAATATAACTGTAAGCTAATATATGACATCAATTTTGAAAGTGTTGCATGCCTTTTCTACATCTAAAGAAGTGTATATACATGCAAATTCATATCTAGTTGTCATAAACATTCTGTACTGTACCTGCAACTACCTCTCTTCTTTGTGATGATACGCCCTGCTATTTGTGGGCAATATAAATTGTGACATGATTGATGGCATGCAAAAGTATTTCAGGACTAATGCCAAGTCAGTCTTTTAAATAGACTAATAATAGACTAAATAAACGTAAGAGCTTATCTGGTGTTATCCCTTTCCTCTGCAGCAACAGTCTCACACAGCATGCTCTCTTTGGGAATATTTGTTCCATCTCTTCCAACCTTCTCTCTTTTTCTTCCTTCCAAAAATGTAAAGAAAGCATGATAGCCACCAGAGCTGGATTTCTCTTCTTTGATGGAGAGACCATCAAAGCTGATGATTCTACGGATGGTTGTGAAGTGAGGAGAAATGTTGACTTCTGTGAAGAGAATCCCTCCTCTCCAGTCATTCGTGCTCGGAAGACTGTTTCTGTGCTCTTACTTCTCTCTGGCTTCACAGAAGTCCCAGTTTCAAACCCATACTTCAATAACTAGAATTTACCGTCCTTTTTTCTTTTCTTTTTTTTAATTGGCAACAAATCAAATTAATTTTCCTGAAATCAAATCTGTTTTGCCCAAGATGTCAATTTGTAAGTGATTTCCCTGACTTTATCTGAACCTTTATCTTCGTCCTATTTTTTCCTCCTGTCCTGTGGAGAACAGGTAGTAAGAGAGTGGCAGGGTGGAGTTTGCCAATGTCAGCCCACCACAGTGTTAAATTCAGGTTTATTCAAAATTTAATGGCGTATTCTCCTAGTGGCATATGTATAGATCAACCTGAGACATCTGGTCTCTGAACCTTCCTAAGGATAACATAAGCTAGATAAATTGTTCCTGTAGCAGCAAAATCTTCCCTTGGCTTCCACATGACTGACACATTTTGAGTTATTTGCAAAGAGGTGGGGGTGGGGAGGTTTGGGGAATAGTAACAGCTCAGAATGAAATTGCCTGTCAACAAAGCAATTCATTGCTTTCAATTCAAAACATTCAATGCAGGATGAGGAAGTGCTTTGGAAAGATAGAATCCAGCTATATGATTTGTTCCAGTGGTAGCTCTTGATAGTTGTTTTTCCATCAGTAAACAGGTTGTTTGAAGAACACCTGTGTATCCCATGTGTGACTAGTATTCCATAGAGGTCCTGGATATAATGTACAAGCACAGATCTCAGCATGTGTATTCAGCAAAACTAATGCCTCTAAGTGAGTTTTGTTTTCTAAAGCATCAGGTTTACCACAGAGATGCAATGAGTTTGAATACATTATCAGATGCAGTTAGTTTGGAGGGTAGGAGTCTTCTTCATCTGTTCTGAGAAACTAAGTTCCTTTATTGGGTGAACAGAGGCAGCTTAAGCAGTTTTTAGACTCTATTATTTGACTTCTACTTGATAAAACTAGCTTATTCCAGAAAACTGTATTACAGTATTTGGTGAAAACACCTTCCGGGGAAAAAAAAAAAAAAAAAAGAGAGAGAGAGAGAGAGAGAAAAAAAAAAAGGGGACTACTTACTTTCTGTTTGATTTCTGTACTAGCACAGCTACCTAGTCATGCACTCTTTTCATAAATGATAAAATTTATCTTAAACACCTGTAGACTTTTGGGTCTCATGCTCTGACAGAAGATTGTTTTGAAACTTCCCTCTTTGCTGTACCTAATAAAAAGTCAACACTTCCTCAGGCTTTATTTTGTTGTGCTAAACTGTTTAGAATAATAATAATAATAAAAAGGGTAAGCTCCTACAGAATACATTTTTAACTTTTGTAGGCTCATGAGGGTTTTCTCTGCCTGTTCTTGGGGTGAACAGACGTACTCTGGGGCAAGAAACTGTTTTATTATTACAGCTACATGGTTTCTAATCAGACTAGGCTGCAAGGAGAGCTTGCTTACATATGCATATGAACTACCACACAGACTCATATTCATTCTTGTAATAGCTCTTTCTTCTTCTCATCATCCTAATAGGTCTCTTCTACATCTGCTGCACATCAAATTCTTCTTTCCTGAAGCCTGTGTAATTACAGAGTTCTCATTCTACAATTTCTTTGAACATCAAGACTACTTAAGCTTTTTGCATATCAGTTTATTTATGTGGAAGGCATGCCTCAGAGGAAGATTCTAAAGCCTGAACCTCAACAGTTTATTAGAATAGATGTCTTAAAAAAATCTGACTTCAGAGAACCATGTTAAGTCCCAGGAAAAGAAATAGCAGATACCATAATATCAAAATATCATAGCATCTTTCTCTTGCAGACAGCCCTATAAAAATACTGGCATTCCACCTCTTGCTTTTGCCTGAAAAACTAAAGTTAATATATAAGACTATTGGAAAGCCAGCTATGGCCATATTTATAATAATCACCTTACTACTTGGGATGATAATTCTAAACTTTAGTAAATCTCTGTTTTGATTTCTTCTCTTTAAATTTGCTTAATTTAATAGATAAGAAGTCAATTGCATAATCAAATTTATTCCATCCTTACACCACAGCTGTTAAGAAAAAGGAGGAAAAAAGCAGTAATTTGCTACAGCATTCAATATTTATTTTCCAAGTACAGCCCAGGAATGTCAGCACTACTGGGACTGAGCTGAAAGGTTATTCAAGATGGGTTACCATGCTGACCTTTATTTATGATTGGAGAAAACAAGTCAGTGAGGGTATATGATGTTCAGATTTTTAGACCTTCTTTCTTCTCACTCCATAATTGTGACCCATCCAACAGAAATTTCCTTGAGAGAATGATTGTCTTATAATAAGCACTAATTAGTTGTTGAACGGATTCTAGCATATGGTACAGCAGAACTTCCCCAGAACTGGCTTGAATGGAATAGTGCCATCTGTCTGGGTTGAGTTCAGATAACAATCTGTCAGATTTTGTTGTTTTAACCTCTTCAGTAATTAAAGAGAATTTGGCATGGTCTGCTAAGAAAATGGAACCTCCCAAATAACTACTGGACTTGCGTTTCTGTGCAATCAACTGTCCTGGGAATTGTAAACAGCCATTAAGTTTAATACTAGTAAAAACAAACTTTACAGACAAACTTTTTTCTCTCCTTCTTGAAACAGAAATTCTGATGTAAAGCACATTTAGTTTAAAGAAAATCTGTAGATTTCTGTGTTGTGGAACATTGCCCAAAAGTGTAAATTCTATTTAATTGTATGTTCTTTATAATCAACAATAAGTACCTTATCACTGATTTTAGTAGTAGTTAACTTCTGGAGAGGAATATGATAATTAAAACTTAAAAATAAAAAATATACCAAATATTTACCTATCAGCAAACATAACATGTAGAACAGACTTAGTTTTCACCTTGATAATATCTATCATATGATTTCTGATGTGGAAAATCTTTTAAGTTCCTTCTTTCCCATTTCCATCAGAAGAAATGGTATAGACCTAAACCTCAGTGAGATTCAGCTGAATGATATTACTTCAGAATGAAAATAACAAGCTTTTATTTCTGTGAGCAACTTTAGACCAAATTCATTGTGCAGTACCCAGCACAATATTTTAAGGTCTACATTATGCACACTAACTGAATAAAAACATAAACATATGCAATTTAGCTTATTAAAGCAACTACTGAAGAAAAGAAAGACTTTTTATATTAGCAGAGTAGTGGTAGGGAATATTTCCACAGGAAAAAAAAGAAATTAGAATCATAAACTGGAAATGACAATCCATTGATGATGTTTTTCCTTCAAATTAAAAGCTATTTAAGTAATATGTTTATGTTCTTGGAGAAGTCAGTGCAGGTTTTTAAATAATTTCCTAGAAGGAATATTTTGAAATAGTATCTGCAGATAAGAAGCTTCTTATTTAGTCTGTGGTCATCACCCTAATATTTCAACTGTTGTAGTTTAGATGCACCTACATATCTCTTATCTAACCCTTCTAGGCTGAAGTAAATAGAGTTTGTAACAATCATCTACCAAGAGTAGATTCAGACTAATTTATGATTCTTTTCAACTAGATTTTTCAACTGAATTATTGTTCACTCATTCTAGAAGTGTTTTTAACCATAATTAATTTAGTTGCCCTATGTTTTCCAGCACTCATAAGAGTACAATTGCATAACTGAAATTATATTTTTTGTGTCAAAAAATAAAAAAAATATAAACAAGCCAGAGGGCTGTAGCCATTCATTTTCAGTCTTTCATAAGACTCCCTTAAGCAGAGTATAAGCAAAGAACCTGTAGAATTGGCAGCATTATAGTATAATTGTTCCAAGCACAAATACTTCTAGGACTAAATAAGAATTATGAGATTTTTTTCTAGTTAACAACTAGATAGTTTGATTTCTTCTCAACACAGAAAATACTTAAAAGGACAGGAAATTCTTACTAATTATTATATACAGCTGGTAAAATAGTCAAGTCAAAATTTCATGAAGGTGTGAGACTATTCTCATAACTTGATAGCTTTAAAGTTAAATCTGTGAAAATAGTGATTTCTGTCATATATATCAAATAGATGACTACAATTTACACTAGCAGTTTAAAAAAATACATATTCCTTTCTGTAGAAGAAATATTGTGCAAAAATAAAAGATCAAGAGTAATGTGACAGGAAAAAAGTACAAACAGTAAAACAATGTTATCCTCTTTAGGATAATAATGTTGTTATGCTAATCCATGTATTTGGAATCTTCTCCCACACCATTTTTAGAAAGCATTAGTGAAAACAAAGATGCAGCTTTTACAAAACTCAGTTAAAAACTGTGACAGATCTTAAACTGGATACATTCAAATCTACAGAAAACTGGCTTTAATCTTTACTATTGGAAAACATTCTAATGTTCAACAAATGTCTTTAATGCTGGTTCATATTATGCAATATAGAACAAGGTCTCTCATACTTGAATGTCTCAGTGAATGCCCCAGTTTAACAAAGAACCTGAGAATTAATAGGTTATCTCCATCTGATTTGAGAACTTTTAATATTGCCTCAAGTCCAATTTTGAGATGAGATCATTGCATTTGTTCAACTATTGACTGAATTCTTATAACTGAAACAGTGCCAAATCCATCTGTCTCGAAAATCATTTGCGACTGCACTTCATTTCTATCGTTTTTTTTTGTACAGTTCCACCTGCATAGCAACCACACTGATAGATATTGCCCTCTAGTGACAAGTGCCGTTGAGACACTAAACAAGTTTGAATACCTGCCTAGAAAATTAGAATTTATTTAATTTTAACCAGCCAGAATACAAATAATTCAAGAATAAGTGACCAGAGAAGAAAAGCAAAAGAAGGGGATGAGAGTGTGAGGGGGAGGTGGTAAAAAAAACATGTGTTATTTGAAGTAGTCTGAGAAATTCTAAAAATCTATTATGAAAGATACTTTCAGTTTTAGGTTAAGCTAAATTTTATCAATGCTCCAACTAGTTCAGAATTACAAATTACTTCTCAAAATTATGAATCTGAAGAATGCTAAACTATTGGTTGGCACAGGACAAGCAGAAAGAAGGTAGTTCAGTAGTGTTTTCTTCTTTTCTGAACAGAGATCAGCAAGAAGCTCCAACTAATGGTTTCATTTCAGAGACTGAAAATAACTGCTAAAACTGTAAGTTTGAAATTCAGTACAGATGCACATCCATGTTCCTAAGGCTTTGTTTTATTCAGTTTAATGCAAAGGAAATGTGCAAGCTAAGTTTTAATGAATGTCTTGACTTATAGACATTTTTTGGTAATGAAATTGGAACAAAACTTGTTAGAACAATATGGTAGAAAAAATAGTCAGTTTAGTTCCGTGGTGGTCCACTTTTGAAAAAATGTAAAAGCAATAGGAGACAATGTTCATCCCAGTTGTTCTACCCCAAAAGTATGTAGCCTATTAAAGTTTCACTGTAATCTTTGCTACTGAAAGCAATGATTTGTTAGTGAAAAAAAATGATTTTAAGTAACTTCACATGAATTAAACATGAACTTACACTTTCTGTTACCAGTACTTATAATTTGACTGGTTAAAAATTTATTATTTTGACACTGTTTGTCATAATGACAGTTTTATTATCTCCAGTGAACACATAAAGTGAACACAGTTTATGACTACTGATTTTTAAAGGTCAGTTCAAGGAATATGTTAAATATTTTCCTTAGTTTGTAAAAATGGACAGAATTAAGAACATACAAATATGTTACATGCAAGGTTTTGGTTTTCTGCTTCAATTCTGCCTCATATTGCCTCATTAATGTAAGTTAAATGAGTGAAGAGTCAGTTCAAAAGGACTTTATGTCACCAACAGAACTAGAAAAGTTTGTAACATCACTGATACATATCTTTGTCATAGAGACAAGTACTTAGACAATTAAGTGAATAATAATGATGATGAAGATGGCTGTGTAAGTAGATAGCCATTGAATTCACATGAAGTAAAATCTTGTTTTGAAGTTCTGAAAATTGCTAAAGTTTGTGTATTTTTCTTTTGAGAAAATGGCAAAAAATTACCTCTGAAAACTAAGGCCACAAGCTGTTAAAATTTGCAAAAAATGGCTATTAACTTTGAAATACTGGTGATAAATTCATACCCATTTATATCTTTATTTTCAACAGAACATTTCCAAATATATTAGTTTAAAATATATAATACAAATATTTCCTTTTTTTTTTTTTTTCCCTTGGTCGATTATCTTTGATACAGTTACTTATTTATATGCAAATTGGAAGTACTTTGGGACTGAGAGAGACTTCAGACTTCTAAAATTCAAATGTTATAAAGGTAAGATGAAGATAATATTTCTGACTGTGCTGACCTAGAACTAGCAAGTTTTCCTAGATTTAGGAGGAGGTTGAAAGTTCTACTGTTTGAGGCATACAATTGCTTCTGAGACAAAGAGAGAACTCTTCAGAGTTTTGTTTGTTTGTTTGTTTGTTTGTTTGAACTAAGTAGCTGCTGCATATCTCATTAATTATTAGGAATCATTATACATTTTGGAACCTCATAGAGAATCATGCGAGATGAATCCTATGTAAACCACTCATGCTCCTTTTATACAAATATGACCGAAGAGACTAATTCTTATTTAGTACTTACGTTAAGTGCCACCTTTGAGATCTGTCATGGTTCTCTTGAATTGCTTCAAGCAAACAGCTTTTCTTAATATCATTTTTTACTGGAAAGAAATCACTTTATAGGCCTCTGTTCAATTAATTTAGCTATAAAATCTTAAAGAAATATAATGCACACAATTAAACATTTAATATACACGTCTTTCCTGTATAGTGAACATTCCTGTAGAAGTGAGTTTGTTTTTGTTTACTTACCTATCCAGAAACAGCAATTCTGCTTCATATAAAAGTTCTCAAATAGATTCTCAGTTAACAGCAAACACTATCTGGTTCAGTGAAAACAATAAAATTAAGCATGCAAGAATCAAATCTAATTGATTTTTGGTCACTAATGAACCTTAACATAAAACAATTTCCTCCTTATTCCCATGAGCACAATCCCTACATGAAAATAGCCTTTTTTTTTTTTTTTTTCATGGTTTGGCAATGTTGCATATATATAATGAAAATAATGAAATGAACTCTGTTCAGATTTCCCTACCTGCATCTTGATTAAATTTGATTCAATGTTCCAGAGAGAAAAATCAGAATTTCTTGACAATAGACTTTCAGCATAATACCTTAGTAAAGAAGAATCAAATATTCTGGTTTATCAGAGACTAAAACAGTGTTTGTACAAAATAAGCCATAAAAAAGAAGGACATGAAGAAAGCTAATACAGAACTGCTTTTTTCTAATTACCTCCAAAAGATTTTACTATTTTTTATTCAGTATTTGTTATGTGATATTAATGAAAGCAGGCTTTATTTAGGCTTATAAATCTAATATTATATTTATTTCCTTTCAGTTAGGTAATACTTAAATATTAACATAAATACTATATGGAATTAGCCAAAAAGAATAGCAGCTTGAAGAGTATGAGCTGTAGTAATTCATATTCTAGATTGATGAAACCTATTTATAAAACAGCACAGAGCATGCACAGTAAACTAACATAGGTCAAATTCTGTCAACTTATATACATATCAGCTCATTTTCATACGTGAAGGTCAGGGTGGATCCATCTGTTGGTGAGTTTCAAATACAGAGAAGAGCTCTTCTTCTAAATAGCACTCATCAAATAGGCAATAAATCCTGATTTTTATATCCTACTTTATGAAAAATTTATACTGTTAGCATTTCCTATACCATATTAGTGCCCTTTTACATATTTGGATTTTAGTACTATGTAGTGGTTCTTGGTTACTTATTTAATTCTGTGCAAGCATATTGTTCTGATAGTAATATACAGTAGTGTTATCATTCCTACCATCTTCTACTATTCATATTTTTAGACCTTTAAATAACATTCCCAGCCCAGCCCTCAAAGGTGAACCATACATTGTTGAAACTTTTAATAAATACTTACTGGAAATTTCAATATAACTCATTGGCTAGTTACAAAAATCAGTTTAAAACTACTTGATGAGCTATACTGACATTGGTTTAACTTGCAGTAAACACAGCTTCAACCAGTCTTAAAGACAAATTTTGATATTCTGTATTTGTTACAGTTAAATTCTGAGACTGTGGCCAGCAGCTTTAAATATTTTATCCAGAGCATATTTATGCATAAATTCCTTAAGGATTTGGGTTTCTTAGGATGTTTCCACAAACCAAGAGAAATAGTTATAGAGTCTAGATAACAAGAACATCTATAGCTCACATTTAGGCAGATGTTGCTAATGTATTTTAAGTGTTTATTGCACTCTAGACAAAAGACTAGTGCCTTTGCTAATGTTTTTCATTTTCTAACATTATTGCTATTAGTCCTGAGTTGGGTTTAATGTGCCCGTCCTTTCCTTGCACTGAGCATCTCAAAAAAAAGGCCAAAAAGCTGTTAAAGTGAAAAAGCATGACTTAGAATCTAAACTAAAATACCTAAGTTTTTAAATAGAGAAAGCTCTAAGTGACTAGGTTAGGTGGAATACCAGTAAAATCAAGTTTATAAAGAACTCCTCCAGTATGCCCTTGCATTCAGGCTGTCAGTCACCTCCAGTGGCTTACTTACTTGCAGCAAACTCTGTATATACAAGCTACTTAACGTGCAGGTAACTGTCCTCTACGGGTTCCCAATTGTTTCTTGTGTGACTTTCTTGCTCCTTTCTTCTATTTGTTGTCCTCCCACCCCCCAAATGTCTCCAAACTTCCTTCCCTTATGCTTTCCCACACCTGGTAAAAAGAACAATCTCGTGCTTCTAGAGGAGTCCTCTCAAACATTTACTACAGCCAACAAATCTAGAAACGAATAAAGCAAATAGTGCACATCATGGTTCTGACAATCCATTCCCCACTGACTTGACTTTCATCCCAAAATGTACCACACAGTGATGAACCTGTTCAAGGTGTCATCACAATTTCTCTCCTAGGTCCACCTCACTTGGACTACACTCATCTATTACACCTAAAATCAAGTGTCCAGCTCACAATCACTACCTTATTATTCAAAGCTGTGGTTCGTTTATCATCTCTGGCATCTTCATTCCCTCGTTTCCAATTATCCTGTTGACAAGACATTAATGTGAGTGATGACCTGCTTCAGTTCAGGATTTTTCTTTGGGATTATGATTGTGGGTCGTGACTTGTATTTCTATTTTCATTCTTTCCCTCAAGATACAGCTATTTACCAACCAGCTATTTAGAGAGGGCAAATAGTAGAATGGAGTAACTCTCAAATGAGCGTAGCAATTCTGTCATGGTACCTCAGGGGCTGGCAGCACCCTGGGGCTGAGGCACCAGGAGCATAGGGGTTCCCCAGGCAGGTCAAGGAAGGCTGGGCCCATCCCACTGCCCCAGCCAGGAGAAGGGCAGCTCGGGGCACTGCGGTAGCCACAGCCGCAGACACCCCCCTGGGGTCAGGGACATGCCAAGGCCTGGCTGTGACAAGGGCCTACAGGTGGACCTGGCTGGGCAGGGGCCATGGCCAGACAAGCCAGTGGGGAAATGGAGACCGGCCCTGCTGTAGCATCTCTGGGGCAGGGGCTGACAGCCCTAGGGAGAGCAGGTTGGGGGAAACCCCAAAAGGTGGGCAGGGTCAGTCAGGGCTGGCAGTGCCCCCAGGGCCATGACAGAAACCTCCCTTCTCAGCAAGGTGTGTCCTCAAACTTTTGCAGAGATGCAAACTCAGAAAGGGAATGGGATACTTGGGGCTCCGTTAAGGAGGTCTCAGGGCCAAAGGGGAAAGGAACACAGACCACCACAAGCCCCAGAGAAGTTTCCTAAGTAGTCTGGGGTTGAGTAAAATGTCAGCACTGTGGGGATATCAGAGCCCAGAGCAAGGCTAGTCACCTGGGAGGGTTCATAGGAGAAAATCCTTGCATGACCACACACCAGACTCCACAATGCTTGGCTCAGGATAGCCTGAGCCAAGGAGCATCAAGAGCAGGGATGCTTTCTATGGGACAGGAGCTAAGGGGAATCACATGGACAGCACAGCAGGGACCTCACCAACCTGGCCAAGGTCCAGCCCCGCAGCCTAAGGAAAAGGAGCAGGACAGGCCCAGAGATGACAGCCAGTTTCAATCTAGAGTCAAGGCAAGTTTGTGGTGAGGAGGCAGGTCTGAGGTCCAGCTGAGAAGTCAACCTGAAGATCAGGATCAGATCCAGGCACTGCCTGTCAGGTCCATGATGATAAGGCAGGGTTGAGGTCAAGACATCCATTAGTCAAGATCAACAGGATCCATAGCAAGACCCAGGCACAACAGAATTAGAAACCAACGCTCCTACAACATAGCTCAGACAGGGACTGAACATAAAGAGTGCACTTAAAGGATGCACAGGGAGCCCTGGGCAGGGCCATGCAGGCAGCCCCCAAGTGAGGCTGGCCATAGTCACTGAGGCTTGTTAGTGCTCTCAGAACCCTGCCAAATTTTTGGTAAAAGCCTGTAAGTATCTAATATAGCTGTTTACCTTTTCAGAACTGCACTTTCAGAATACAGTTTGCTATTCAGATCAGAAGTTGTTATTATTTTTTTTTCTTTTTCCTGCTCATTTTAGAATCTTTGGGACATACTGTCTTTATATGTCTGATTTGCTTTATTAATTACATAAAGCAATCTAACAGCTTGCCAATTCACAGCTCAGTCTCTGCAGCACCCATATTCCACTTCTATGTTATATAGCAATGCTTTTGTGTGTTGTGCTAAATGAATTCATACTGTTCATTGAAAATGAATGAAAAGGTCTTAGCTAATTCATAACACCAGGATGAAGTCCATCACAACCCATGTGATCATTACACTTTTCAATTCAAATGGTCCAGAAGTGAAACCATTTTGATGATGTTGCATGGTCCAGATCATGGTACTCTCGTTGCCATAGGCAGACTGGAGTATGGAAGCTCATAAACAAGCTTCCAGCCACAGTCACTCTCAAGCACTTTTACAAAGAATATTAAAATAAAAACTATAATACTTGTTAGAAAATTCTAGAAAGAGAATATCACAAAGGAATTTTCATCATTATAAATACTTTATAGGAAGCCAGATAAGGTTTATGCCCTACCAAGTTCTCACAGATTCTGAAAACTAAGTTCTGAGGAACATCAGGAATTATGTTGATTTTGGTAGAGGGCAATTGCCCCTCTCTCCCCCCAAACTGACATGATATATTATAACTGACATGTATTTCTGTCTGGTGATCTTCTGAAACTTGGGAAGGGTCCAGAAGGTTCACTGACTCAGCCTTAAGAGAGCGAGAGCTTTGTGTGCAAAGCTAGCTTGCTGTCTCCTAATAGGAGCTCCCTGCTGCTGAGACATTTTGACTGGTAACGGGTCTGAGCATTCACGTCCCACTGCCCTTCTGTGATGCCCGCACTGTTCTGCAGCGCAGTTGGAGGAGTCACAGTGCAGACTGTTGCCATTCACAATAGGTCTCCCTCCAACCCTGATGGAGTAGCAATATTAAACACCAGCCAGCCAGCCAGCCAGGGTGGCAGCAAAGTCCTGTGGCTTTTTTTTTTTTTTAAATTGGTTGGAAACAGAAGTGCTGAGGTACTAACAGGCCAACTCCTGTTCTTACCCCTGCCATCAGAGTGGTTCCAAAAAGTGTTTACCAATGTGGTCATAGGTGCTTTATATATAAAAATAAAAATANCACTGTGTTCTCTGATGCACTAGAGAATTCTTAGTTTCTTTTCAAACAGTGTAAGCTCCACGTGGTGTACAGAATTAGGTTATCACTTAAGTAGAGCAATGATATTACAGGTGCTCATGTAAGAGGTGTACAGGTGCTCCTGAGAGACAGGATCTTTTCTGTTGAAGTTTCCCTTGTGTTGAGAGAGCTTTAGTCTTTCTGTACTTACTCTGTAACAGTGTGGCTGACGGTTAGTAAAGATTTACATTAATATAACTGAGACGTGAAAAAGAAGCAAAAGGACAGTCTATATCACTGGTAAGACAAAGAGGATCTGGGTGGATGTCAGTGGTTACAAGAAAGAAAAGAATTATCATAAAAAACACTGTACTCCTAGATAAAATGTCAGTTCTGCAGGGCTGAAAGAAAAAAATCCTATTTTATTCTGATCAGTTACATTTGGCGATAAACTTCTACCAAGCACAAATATATTCTATCTGCACCAACATATTGAAGAATACTTCTTTAACCTTTACTTAGTAATAACAAGGGAAAATAACTATTCCCTAGATTTGCTCTTATAAGTGAAGAAATAAAAAATTGTTCAAAGCAAACAAAGACACAAGCTGAATAAGGAAAATCAATTCCACACACAGAATATTTTTGACTTGCCATTAAATGGTGTTTATAAGTGCTTAAAGACTCAAATGGGATGATCAGAAACAGATGATAATTATTTTGTTGTTTAGCAAATGTAGGAGTAGAAATGAAATATGAGAGGTATAGATTAGCCATACTTTAAAGCGTCATCCCTGTTCAGTTGAGATATTGTTTCAATGAGAGAAAAAAGCTTTTAAACAAGAGAAGCTCTGAAGGGTTCTTTTCTATTTTCTTCTCAACAAATTCTAGTCCATTCTTAATGGCTTCTTCATTTTTGAAGGCCATGATCTCTTTATAGAACACATATATACCTGCTTCTTCAAAGGGGAATTGATAGAATTAAGAAGTGGTGCCAGTGATAGCAAGAAGACCTATGAATTTTATTTAATGACAAACATGTATGTTCACTTTCCTACTGAACTGTGCAGCTGGAGAAAAAGATGTTCACAGTTCTTTGTACCTTTCAGATGTGGTGTAGGCCCCACATATAAACAATTGTAAGGCAATTTTATTTCTGATGAACACTGGAAATCAAGTAGAGACTTTGTCATACAATTAGGGCTGAAATTGGGAATCCAATGAAAGACAGAAATTTAGGTTTCTTTGCTCTTTTCTCTTAAATTAAATAATAGTTATTGTTTGCCTGGGAATATTTTAACCGGGGAAAAATATGCCAAATTATGTATTTAAGAGAGTCTACCATATCTTTGAACCTTCAAGTCGATGGTTCTTGCTAGCTTT
>VXAA01002331.1:314855-327222 GCA_013399115.1 Anseranas semipalmata
TTCCACACAATAGTGCATTTCTCTAGCATGTGTTTCAGCTGGAGAGGAGTGAAGAAGAGTTTAATTAGAAGTTGTTTATCCTAAGCAAAAAAAAACATATCTCTATGTATGCACATGCATAACATAATGGATATGGATAATGTAGAAACTCCTTAGTGATTATTTGCATAGTTAATTAAACAGCACACATTAATGAATATGATATACAACATTTACATTCTCAGCAAAATAATTCCAAAGTCCATTAGTCTATAGTCAAAGTAGGGATTTTTCCACCTTCAGCATTTAGTTTATACATTTATGGCATAATTTTTAAAATATCTTAACCTTCCACATTTCGAGGATTTTACCTGAATCTTTTTTCAGGCTCATTTCCCATTTTTGTGTCTTGTACCATTTTTTTATGATATTTTTTTCTTTTGCTAGGCTTAAGATATGCAGTTTTTCATTATATATTATTTTTCCATGTGACTTTTATTTATAGAATAGTTTCCATCTCCCTCACCCATCCTCTGTGTATTCTTTTGCTTTATCCCACCTTTTTACATTCGTTACCTCATTACTTCTGATACCTTCACTTCAGAGAACAATTCCCCAAGCAATTAGATAATGATGTATTTAGAAAACAAAACAAGCTTTGTGTCTGTGGCTCCTTGTAGGAAACTTATTTGAAGCACACAAAAAAATCACCAAATTAACACAACAGGGCTACAAACATATGCTTATTCTAAATGACCTTAAAAAGAGTTAAAGCCTGGCTCAAATCTGTAGTTTCCATTCTTTATTTAGATGACAGAAGTCAAAATGCTTTAGAAGATCTATTTTAAAAAATGTTTGTAGAATTTACGGTCTTTTTAAAGAAATCAGGATTGTGAAGCAGAAAGGAATGAAGTTCATCTGAAAAGAGTCTCAATATAGTCTAAAACTGCAAATCATCAGGGTGCTTATATTAATACAGGCATGGTACTGTCACAGCTGCATTACAGGGGGAAAGAGGTTGGCTTCATGTTAGTCTTGACAACCATGTAATTGAACTGAGAGTAGATTTACATACAAAGGTTAGAGAAAACTTTAGAGCATACCTCCAGATACCCATTTTTCTTTAAGTTTGGATTTCTTTAAACCTCACACCCATTTGTAGGGCAAAGATACTTTTCTTCATATATTAATCTTATTTCTAAATTTGAGAGGCATTAATTTGCCTCTGTTGATTTAGTGGAACAACACTTTCATTTTTCATTAATGCTTTTGTTTCCTACAATACAGAAAATGGAAAGGGCTTTAGGTTTTCTTCATCACATTTACAATAGATTCATCTCTTTTCAAAAAGAGAAGCAGAGATGATTCTGTGCTTGAACATGGCATGAACCATGTGATGAGTGAGCGTAGGCTAATCACACACACACACACACCCTTCATGAAATCATCTTATTCTGACCTTTATTATTGAGTGACTTTACTTGTGAATGTTGAAGGTCAAGGGCCTTCTGGGGAGAAAAAGATTTTGCTATTCAGCTTTTCTGTAAGTTTAATCTCATATCACTTTTTTCTTTCTGCCCTTGACCATGCCCAATCTCTCTCTTCTTTACTCTAGTCCTTGAATCTTTCCTTCTCTTCCCTCCTTGCCAGACATGTTACTTGTTTTACACTGCATTGCAAATACAACTAGTTTTGATAACCAAAATATCATTTCCCCCTCCTTTACTTCCTTTATAGATCCACACAGGTTTGCATTTATAAAAATCAAGTTCTGGTCTAACTTTGTTTTTTACAACCTATTGGCCTGAAGGTGAGAGGAACAGGTGTACTGCACACCTTGAGGTTATCTCATGTCATTGTCAAGAATTATTATATTAACAATCTAACCTTAGTGCCTAGAAAGTATTTGAGTAAGTCTGTTGAAATAGAAACTCAAGCTTCCTAGTAGAAGTTAAGACTGTTAGTCTCTAAACAACTAATCTGTACTTTAGGATTCTCTGGAGTGGAGTGTCTAACAGATATTATTAAGTTTGAGTCCTATCACTCTTGGGAAATACTATTTCAACCTCCCAATAAAAGCATGGCATAAACACACCCATTTATTTTGTTAGATGTTCTCTTTTCTCCTTTGAACATGGTGGGAATCAGTCTCCTGATTCCATCCCACTCCTATCTCTAAGGAATTTTCCAGGTGTCTGTTTGGGGGCTTTCCATATTAGTCCCCAAGGAAATGGTATGCTCAGAAGTGAGGTGTCATTCGAAACCTGTTTCTCTTCTAGATGAGTGATTTCATACTCAACAATCCAAGAAATCCTTGCTGTGCAGTACACAGTACTATCATTTGATAGATATTCCTTCCCTCAGGCCCTGCTTTCTAGAATTCTGATATCCATTGCTAAGTACCTTTGCCACAAAGCACTCTCTCTTAGACTCTGCTTGAATGCCCAACTGAATTCAGTCTTATCCTGCTTTCATTGTAGCCATTATGTATTCTTTTCATTTTGCTATAAGAAGGAAGGCCTGAAGCCAACTGCTGTTTTACTGAATCTTTGCTTGTTTATATCCAACTAATTCTCCTTGGTTTTCTGTTGAATCCATCAATATAAAATCCATCCCTGTGGAATCCATCCATATAACATTACTTGCCAGTTCAATAGGTGTTAGTGCTTAGTCTTTTTATGTTCACATCAAATTCCCCTTCTATGATAATGCCAAATGTTTTATATCCTTTACTTTCAATTCAGTTTTAGTGTAGCTGAAAACCTCAATTTCTGTTATCATCACCCATTTCTCCTATTGCTGGGAAAAGTTTTCATCATTGTTCTTTGATGGATCATTTCCAAAGGAAAATTAGCACTTCTATCCTATATGAATAATTATCTCAGATATTCAGCAGATCAGCCTGTGGACTGAACAGTTAACTTAATATATCAGGCTAGCTAGTGGTAACAGGTATGTTTTAGCAGTTTTCAGGTGACTCAGGGGGAAACAACTGGAAAAAAACTAGGGTGGGGAGGACAAAGAAGCCATCTGCACTTTAAGTTGCTGCAATGGCAAGATGTAAATTGTATGATCCATGCTAGAACAGTGTATCCTGAACTGTCTCAGTGTTACAGGTCTGTCTTTCTATATGGGTGCTTTATCCAGTCTAGCTTACAGTATGTGTTATTAGGATGATGGTCTTCACTCTATTTTAGATCAGCAAAAATATCTGAGAAACTTGTGAGGTAAATAAATAATGGTAAGTATACTTACACAGTTTTCTATTTAATTAGTGAAGCTACAGTGATGTATTAATTAGAAAGAAAAAAAATATATTTTTTAAAGTATTAAGGTTGTTGCTAGGATTACTTTGGTTTAGAAAGCTATAAGAAAAGGTAAATCAAAATAATAAGCACAATAATAGTAAAAGCTGATGTTATTTTGATACCACTGCAAAGGTGTTTGTTTGACTTCAATAATTATAAATCACGCTTTCAATTTTACTGTACTGTTTGTGAATTAATGTAATAAATTTGTTTTAATTAATTAGGAAAATATAACAATAATAACATGCCAAGAGTCTTGATTTGCAAATCTTTGCAGAATAAAACCTTTCCTTTGTATAATATAGAATCTAAAATATCAAGACCGAAGAAACACAGAATGGAGAAGACTATATGCTTAAGTGATGCCTTGCCCAAAAGAGATTATTCTCAGTAAATTTAAATTAAGTAATGACCCAGAAACAAACAAAAAATGCTTTGAAATGACAACACTAATAAGAAAAAAAATACGGTAATAGTGGTACTTTTCAAGCCCCAGTATAAACACACTTAGACTCTTTGGAGCTTATAATCCGGTTGCAGATTCTGGCACAGCTCATCTTTTATCTGTGTAATCAATTAAATTAGTCACTGTACATACAGAAAACCTTGAGCCCCTCTAGCTCATTTTCATAGGCCATCACAACTAACCCCTTGTTAGTTCAGTCAAGGGACTTAGTGAACCTATGCATGAGACTAAAGATCTTGCAACTTTGTAAGGACTTCTTTTCTTCATGTAACAATGTTCCCATGTTATCAGCAGGAGACACTCACAGGAAAATAATAAACAATCACAGAATCAGAATCATTTAGGTTGGAAAGGACCTCTTGAAATCACCCAGTCAACCCACCCTGCTCAAGCAGCGTCAGCAAAAAGCAGATTGTCCAGGACGCATCTAGTTGAGTTTTGAGTATCTCCACAGCTAGGGACTCAAAAGCCTCTCTGGGCAACCTGTTCCAGTGTTTAACCACCCTCACAGGAAAAGGGTTTTCTTGTGTTCAGATGGAATTTCATATGCTTTAATTTTTGTCCATACCCTCTTGTCCTTTCAGTGGGCACTAATGAGAAGAGCCTGGCTGCCTCTTCTTCATTCCCTCCTATCAGGTGTTTATACAGACTGATAGGATCCCCCCAGTGATGAGTTCAAGTGCTATCACAGGCTGAGACTTGAGCTGGATTATTAACCTTTTTCACTGCCTGGCCTTTTTTTCTGGGTAGGGAACCAATGGCAGGTTCCATAGGCAGTGCAGTGGAGTCCCTGCCTGCAATTGTGGTATTATCTCGGTGGTGGTGATGCCCACAGCAATAGTTAATGGGAATGGATGGAAAAGGAGAGGAAGTGTGGGGTAAGGAACCTTTCTTTTTCAGTCTCTTCCCCTGTTCCTCCTTTCAGGCAGAGCAGTGGGAATAACATGTATGTATGCTACAGAACTGAGGAACAGAAATTGCAGGAGGAAGAAGGAGACTGAAGACCGAAAGAAGAGGGTTAGAATCTGAGCCAGGGAGCAAAAAAGAGTAAGAGAAAGAGACTTTCAGCCTGCTGGTCACACAGAGTAGATGAGGAACTTGGCTAGGGACAGGAGAGAAGCAAAAAGAATGCACAAAGGAAGATGTGTAAGTGTAAGGAAAGGAAAAGAGAACCAGTGAAAAGGGATGGGGAGTGGAAAAGGTGGAGATTTTTTTTTGTTGTTGTTGTCATTTTAAGCTCAGTACTGGATTTTTATTTATTTATTTATTTATTTATTTATTACAAATACAGTGGAATAAGGAAGAAGAAGGGTGAGCATCAGCAAAGAGGTTGGGATTCTACTCAGCTCAAAGTCTGTCTTTGTAGATGGTGCTGTGGAGAGCCTTGGGCTAAAGAGCCCTCTCTTCAGGTGTTTAGCAGGTGAGGCTAGTCCAAGAAGGCATTGGCTGGCACTGTAATTCCTACAGTGTGTGCTAGCACGTGGTACTTTTCTCAGTCCTAGGAAACAAAGAGGTAACAGCTATTCCAGTGACACAAGTGACTGCAGTGGCAAGAATCTTTCTGTCAGTTGTGAATTTCTGCTTCTCCAGGAGAAAATGTAGGGGAAGAACTGTGGGAACTCCTGCACTGCCGACTGGCATACACGCTGTGAAGGAGACTGGTCTTTCTCCTCACAGTGGTAGGATGCTGAGATGTCTGACTCAGTATAGTCGATCATAAGAGTCATATCTCTGAGCTGGTACTAGGATACAGATATGGAAATGTAATATACCATTTGTTGTTTTTTTTTTTTTTTTTCCTACACTTCGATTTGTTCTTCTAGGATTAAGACAAATTGGTGTTCCATTTGAGGAAAAAAGTGCTTTTCATTTTTCCTTTTCTTTTACTCTTCTTTTGTTATAAGGTCAGAAGCTTAGTCTGAGTCTCTTAAAAAATATATTCTACTTTTTTCACTGAATAGCTTTTTATGCAAAAGTGTATGATCTTGAATTTAAGGCTTGGGGTTGAAAAAAATCTATGTTTTCCAGGTACTTTGAGAGAAAAGCAACAAAAGAATCTTCAAAGCAGTGTGCAAAGCTCTTTTTCATATATATATGAAAGAAGGAATATTCAGATTCCTCTGCTCTGAAAACATTCAGAGTTTTTAGGAAACTGTTTGAAATGCTACATTTTACATAACTTAGGTTTGAATATGGTTCTCCCATTCTGGAAGCTGCCTAATTAGGGCACGTAGTAGCAATTTTAATGGCTACAAAACTCTGGGCTCTGGGCTGGTTTTTTTTGTTTGTTTGTTTTGTTTGTTTTGTTCTGTTTTTTTTGTTTGTTTGTTTGTTTGTTTGTTTTGTTTTGTTTTGTTTTGTTTTTTAAGTCTGATTATTTGTACAGGCCATTTCATACTTGG
This sequence comes from Anseranas semipalmata, assembly GCA_013399115.1. Lineage (NCBI taxonomy): Eukaryota > Metazoa > Chordata > Aves > Anseriformes > Anseranatidae > Anseranas > Anseranas semipalmata. The sequence goes on from VXAA01002331.1 coordinate 321,011, forward strand.
AAATCAAAGCCTAGTCAAAGAACATAAACAGACTGAGATAATGTCAGAAATGACTGAGCCGGTTTTCTTCCTATAATGTATGAAAAATGAACAAAATTATAAAATGAAAGGTAAGTAGCTACAGCTGTGAGTTAAAATGCCAGAGCAAAACTGTCTTATCCTTCCAAGGAAACACAGTGTAATTACACCTACTATCTTTCATTACTCAGTTGCTAACTTACTGGCACATTTTTGCTACTATGTGGGAAAACTACTGCTTTCTATTTCTAGAGAAACAGATAACTTCCTAGCCCTTACTATTTTACCTAACAATCTCAAATACTTTTTATTTTTATTTTTACATTTATTTATTTATTTATTTGTTTGTTTGTTTGTTTGTTTATTTCCACACAGATTCCTTTTAAGGTAAGGGAATTTTAAGATCCAAGGATGCACATCTAGTACTCAGAAAAATGAAACTGTCTACAACTTGAAAAACAATTCTCCAAAATTTTTCAAGGCAGTACCTTTCAGGATCAAATTTTATGATAAAAAAACATCTTTTGCTATATCCTGGCTTAGAGCACAGTATAGACTAAAAAGAAATTTTATTCCTTCTGACTCAGTGAGAGTTTATGATGCAGCTGTAATTTTCTCAGGAAAATGTTACTGTTTATTTTATTACAGTTGGTGTCTTTTTCGTGGTTTTTGGGGAGAGGGAGTGGGAGCGGCAAATGGGGGGAGTTGTTCTGAAGAGCCACAACAACTGATTTTTCTGTCTGGAGAAGAGAGAATTTAAATGCAATTATTTGATAATGTTGGAAAAAAATCCCACAGAATGTCTAGAAGGGAAACTTTCCTTCTTCTGACTTTTGTCAGTGTCTAAATTATTCTCTCATTGTATGCTTAGTTAAAAATAAAATGTACAGAGATGATTTAGACGTCCTTGTTGATATATGTTTCCTATCTTAACAACAACCTAGTTCCCAACAGAGTCAGTAGGAAGAATCATGAGCATGTAACTTCCATTAAAATCCATATTTAGATGCTAGAGATCTTGTCTGTCTCTTTCTCAGGAGTCACAAAGCATAAATATTTATGACTCACTTAAGAGAATAGGAAGAAGGGTGAGCTAAAATATCAATATACTGAAAAAGTTGCCCAACTTAGAAAAGAAGCCTTGAAACTAGGAGCAGCAAACTTGCAAATTGATTGTTGATACATTTCAATATCTACCTCTAAAACAGCAGGAAAAATGTTAGCAGTATCTTTCCCAACTCGAAGCTTAGAAGACGCAAGCTCTTTCTTGCAAGACTCCCTTTAAAGATTTTAATCTGAAGTAAGTCTTGTGGAGAACAGTCAGATGGCAACAACCTTTGGTTGTTTAGTTTCCACTGGTTCCAAGTTTGATTCGAAAGAGAATTTATCACCAAAAAAAAAAAAAAAAAAAAAGACTATGATTTTTCCTTTGCTATGAACAAAAACTAATGTGAGGACATCTCATTGGATTGGTAGGGGGGTTGAAAGTCTCACAGCTTCTTTGTGTTGGGTATGTATAATGGAGACAAGATTAAATATTTTAACTCAGAGAACTTATACAATCAGTACACTGATTCTGTAAATCTTTCCTTAGAGGCAAACCGTACTAACCTACCTGACATTTCAATTTTTTTGTGGTCTTCCAGTGGGCCAAGGGAAGTGCTCTCTTCCAACCCCATAGGCCAGATGAAAACCTGTCATTTCCAAGAGGAAGGCTGCAGTGCTAGGAGATTATTCAGAATACAAAGTAATTACTTGTCATAATTAACTAACATCACCACCACAGCGCATAATGATCACATGGCTTGTCTTTAGTAAATGCAAAATAATGTAAACCAGATCTTTCAAGAAAGACGTTTCAGAATATGGAGAAAAGCAGGGCTGGGCAAAGACTTGTGGGAACATAGAAGGGCTTTAAAAATATCATTTTTTCCAAACAAAGATAATAAAACTAATTAAAGAGAAACAGGGACACAAGGGCAGGGTGACACTGTACAAGCTGAATTTTTAAGTGGGCCAAGTGATGGGTTGTATTAGGAAAAAGCTTTGCACAAGCACGTGCATGCTCACACTCACACAGAGGAACTGAGAACTGTTCTATACATCTCTCCAGTGAGTTGCCATTGTTGAATCTGGGGGAACTGCAACTTTTGCTCTAAACAGTCTCAGTGACAGGCCTTGGCAGTGGCTTGGCACTAATGTGTAGTTGTTCCACCTTGGGAATTTGCTTCTACGTGGTGTTGGATGTCCAAATACCAGTGTTCCACCCATTTTTGTTACTGGGTGGTTTTATGGGCATATGTCAACAAGGCTGCCAATCAAATCAGACCATGACAACATCACAGTACACCTTTCCAAAATTTTCAGGCTTTGTTCTCTTGCCACTTGTTGGTCTAGGATAACCACACTCAGTTCTTGTTTGTGTTGCCCTGTCAGACCTGGCTTATTATATTTGGGTTTTTATGTATATTGTCATCTTTGACACGTGTCTCTCTTTATACTCTGTTATTAAACTCTTGACCAGGGCAAGTTGGCATGACAGGAGCTCTCTTAACTATTGTATGCCTTCTGTAATTCTTGGAATATGGGGATATTCCAAAAGTCTGCTGTGGTCCCAATATGTAGAAAACAAGAAAAGTATTCTACTTAAAAACAAAACAACAAAAAAAAACAAACAAAAAAAACAAACAAACAAACAAAAAAAAAACTGTTTCACAGTTAGCCTGGATTCATTCTTACAGAAAATGAGAAAATGCTTAATGTGACCTATCCTCTGGCACCACACCTTGGTTTAACCTGTCTAATTTTTTAAGTCTATATAGCTGAAAGTCCTTTGAGATCAAGGGATCTCTCTTAATGCTTGCTGTTTATCCAGGCAAACAGAAACCACAATCTGAATAGGTATGCAAGGCAGAGGTAATAGGGGGGTTGGATTTTTCAAAGGGAAACAAATTACTAGCTGCGACTTGTTGAACAAAGGCAATTAACTGAACAATTCAACCTTCATTTGCATTTCTGAGGAAAAATAAAAATTCAAATCAATGGTAAAACAGGAGAAAGGGTCACCATAATCAAGCAACCGTCTGGAATGCCTTGCCTGGAGGGTAAGTGGGCTATTTTCCCCACTAGAGATTTTGCCCTAATGAAAATTCTGTATTAGGGATGTGCATATTGCTAATACTCCATTTGAAAGCAGCTCCAAGATAGAAGCAGTTTTGTGATAGCCAACAGTATTCAGATTGCTTTGGATAATGTGACAGTTATAAAAAGTAGTCGAACATTAGGAGCTTCCCTGTTCCCTTGTTAAAATAAGGAATCATTTATTGGGTGACAGATGTTAGAAGCTCTGAAACAGAATATCTCTTAACAGAAAGGAATGGACATGTAGTCCAAAGTCTGTATTCCATCAGTGTTAAGTAAAAACTCTGTGAGTGTAATGCTAAAGAGGAAAAAACTGGAAATGCACAATTTATAGTGTATGGCTTGAGAAGCCTTTTAAGGTAAAGGCTGTGTCAAATCTGGTGGTCTTTTTTAAAGGACTGTTTTTCCCCACTTCCTACCCCTTTCCAATTTTTCTTTATTTTAAGCCCTTGACTTGACATCTATCAGTGAAAGTGACTGACGAACTTATAAGTGGTGCTTTCCTGTCAGATATAGTCAGTAAATTGTGATTTAGTTACCCATGCGACTTGGTAGATTCTTCAGTTTTGCAAAGAAAAATGTAGACTTTTTTCTTGACAAGAACATCCAAAAAGTATGGTAGATTATCATCAGTAATCTAAGCAATTATATGAAGTAATTGGTGTAGCTTGATTGCTGGTGGTTAGTGAGACAATAAGTGATGAGTAAGATAATATACTGATGCAGAATGATGTGAATAATTAAATGATAAAAATGTAAGAAAACACATTTCTAACACAGACATGTACCGTAGTACTCTGGGAACCAAGAATGGAAGTAGTCTCTTATCATTTATATCTCAAAAGACAATGACAAGATGGTGAGGATGTCAGAGAAAGCTTCCTTAATGTGAACCCTTAATAGATAAATAATTATGAAAAAGTGGCAAAACTTTTCCTGCATTCTTTGAAAAGACAAATATAAAATTCGTCTTATCTCTGTAAATGGCATTGTCAAATCCATGGTGAAATTGTGTCTCTGGTCCTTTTACTTGTTTTTTAAGAATAATCTAGAAACGTCAAAAAAGGTTGAAAATAAATCACGCCAAAATGGCACAAAAGTAAAACAAGTCTTAAAAGAGAGGGTAGGAGGATTATAAATTCCATAAACAAACAGATTGGAAAGACACCCAACAGAACCATGATAATTTCCAAGGGCTAGAAGTTGGAATTAGATAACTACATAATTTTTTCTTTTTTTTTTTATCTATCTTAGTTACTCTTAATCTCTCTTTCTCCCACTGGCTGTTGTTGATGCTTCATGTACTATTGTCTCTCCAGGGACTTCTGGCACACTATTCTCAAACAGGTTTCAGATGCTTGCACTATTTGTTCCTGTTCCTGTCTTATCAAAGAACAAGAGACACTTATCTTTTTGCCATCACAAAGGTTGGCTTGACACTTTTTATATTAAAGGTGTGGTATTTGTTTTAGTGCAGCAAAGCAGTAGGACACATAAGTCTTGTTTAATTTTCATCACGCAATGATGCAGTGAAGTCAGTTGTCTAGCAACTTCAGTCCAAAAATTCAAACTATGGCTCTGCACTTCATCTGCTATAGTATTTCTTCATACACTTTACTGTGCCTCTTTCTACTGCATATAATTTTCTATAGTGTCTGCCAAGAAAGTATTAATAATTAACTATAACCATATGCTAAGCATGGAAGTCAGTCCTTTTAATAGTTGTGGTATATGTTCAGTTCATACTGTGTGTCCTTTAAAATATGTTTTGGGACATTTTGAAGTCTGCATGTCACCATCAGAGTTATAGATGTTCTCATTAGCCCTTTGAAGTACAAACATTTGCTCATTAGTTGTTTATTTAGCTACTTAGCATTCATATACTCAAGCTCTCGTTTCTTCATTTGCACAGCTGTAGTAATCAGACATCATATTTTGGGGCCTGTTTAGCATTGCCTTGAGGTAAAATTACTTCACTGTGAGAGATAGGAAGCCCCTACCAAAAATATCGCACAACTCAATGTTTTGCTGAATCTCCTGGGAAGTAGGACCTGGGGGCTCAAATTACATTTCACAGAGGAAGAATTTGAACCTAGGACATGTTTGTGCTGGCTTGTTTTTCTAATTACTTTGCTAGTAGCAAGTGGAAGAGGGGCTTTATTTTGATAGGTTGACCTGGATCATCCACCATACTCAAAGCTGGTGTTGCAGATGAGTGAATTCTGAGGAGGTAATTATTAATTTTTATTATTTTTTCTAACTGGTTCTACTGTTTTCTAACTAGTTTCTGACTATTGTCTCCTTACCGTATTGTTTTTCTGTGTGAATCTTGCATGAGTGAAACTTGTTCTTTTGTGAACTGCACTGATAGCTGAGGCAGTGAGAATGTACACCGTGTAATAAGCATAATGGCATTTGAAATTCAGTCATTCAGACAGCTCTGTCTTTCTTTTGTAGATCTTAGCCTTGGTTTGCTGCCAATGAACCACTACAATTTGGATTTCTGGAACCTATAATAATTAGAGTTTGGAGGCTTGACAGAGACTAGCTAGGTGAAACTTAAAGACCTTAGGTGATGTGGGAACAGATAAATACTTCAGTGTCTGGAGGAAATAAAGGGTCATATGCCACGAGTCACACAGAGAGAATGTTCTGAAAGCTTTTGTTCTCTGTGTCTTGGAATATAATAAAAAGATGTTCAGTGATTCTAAAAATGAACAAACACAACTACTACTTTATAAAGCATGCGTTTTTCAGGAAGACCTTGAGCCCAAGAATTTTGATTAAAAAATGGACAGATGATAAAACAGTTGTGTGATATTTTTGGGGGTGGATATCACACAGCATTTTAGAATCATAGAATCATAGAATCATAGAATATCCTGAGTTGGAATGGACCCACAAGGATCATTGAGTCCAACTCCTGGCTCCACACAGGTCTACCCAAAAGTCAGAATCCAGACCATGTGTCTGAGAGCATTGTCCAAATGCTTCTTAAACTCCAACAGGCTTGCTGTCATGACCATTCCCCTGGGGAGCCTGTTCCAGTGCGC
>VXAA01002332.1:6052-25526 GCA_013399115.1 Anseranas semipalmata
CTCCCTTTCTTAAAAATGGGAGTAATGTTTCCTTTTTTCCAGTCGCCAGGGACTTCACCCGACAGCCATGATTTTTCAAATATGATGGAGAGAAATATCTGATATGGAGAGAAATATCAAATATGATGGAGTCTCTTACACAGATATCCTAGCTGCCAGCTTATGGAGCCATTGATATTCATTTCAGTCAGTTTTGCGTGAGAGTGTCAGTAGTTTATACATACTGGAATAATATCAAGAGGAGACTGAGGGCACTTAAATCAGACCATCCCTGTCCTGAGGCACAGAAAGTGAATTAGAGGGTATATAAAAAAGTCTGGGGTGATACAACCAGCAGCCCTGGGGGTTTGCTCTCCAGATAAAGCAGATATTGTTTTTCCCAAACTAACAGATAATTTCTGCCTGAGCTTTCACCTGTACACCCATCTCTAAGGGGTAAGAGGGGTAAGGTTCTGGCTTCAGCACCCTACAAAAAACAGCATTTAATCCAAAGGCTGCTAAATTCAATGCAAAGAGAGATCTGTCATTCGGATCCAAATAAGAAAATATTTAGGAAAAAAATGTTTTATTTTGAGGTTTCCCCTTCCAAAGCTAAATAACTAAAACACAAATCTTAAATACTTCAGAATGAAACATATTGTTTTTGAAACATTATACTGAACCAATGCAAGCAGAAACAATTTCCAAACGGCAAGTTTCTTTCTCACTCTTGTACTCAGAGTTCTTCGCATGTTTGGATGATGCAGTAACAATTCAGTCACCATCATCATCATTATACTAAACCATTTATGTGGACTCAGATACTTCTCTAAAATGCAGTAATTGTAATGGTATTTGTATTACAGCTGCTTTAACTCCAAGTTGTTACAGAAAAAAATACATAACTGTTTTTTAAAAAAAAGTTCTTTGCAAAACTGTGAAATTAGAGCTACTTGGTGCTGTGCTCCACACGATTTCAGAAGCACTGAAGCATTTTTACACAAGCACATCAGAGCTTATAGGAAGGACAGTCTGCTTATTTCTTTAAAAAATGTGTTGGTCCCGGAAGATGAAACTGACTTTCATTTCAATGTGGCTTGAGAAAGCCACAGGAAAGTGAAAATAAAAACATCCCTATTCCTGCAGTTTTATGTTCAGACTGGAACCATGGATATATTTTTTTCTCATGTGCCTAAAGCTCTATCTGTGTTGTCAGTGCCAAAAGATTTTGTCATGATGGATAAACTCCTGCAGCAATTACACTGACAGCTTCCAGGTAAGAGTTAGAATATGCTCTTCTCAAACCCTTACCTATTTACACACAACTTACATCATTAAATTACCTTATCTGTATCTCAAAAGCCTACGAACACAACGCTGCACATCAACAGTTAGTTTATTATCCTATTTTAATTTCCATTATTTTCTGAATTTATTTCTGCCTAACAATTTCAGTTAACATATTATAGAATGATTTTTTTACAGCAGATTTTTATCGTGGTATGCAGAAGATATAAGGTCGATATATACTGTCAGCAACTTCTTAGATTGTGCCTTGGCAGAAATTACTGCTCCTATCTGCTTTGGATTGTCTAAGACTCAGTCTCTGGTTCAGCCCCAGACTGGGCTGTGAAGATGAAGGTATTCAGTTCATCCCATTACTCCTCAAAGTCTTCCTAGCATCACCTGTGTAAATGCTTTTTGTTTGATTGCTATATTTTTGGGGTGTAGAGCAAGAATGTGTGGCCTGAGATTGCTGAATTAATTTTGTAACACAAAGATGAACATGGTATTGTTTGGAATACACAGGCCATTGGTTTCTCTTGATTCACACAGGCTGAAATGCAGTGTATTATAATAACAGAATTGTAGCCTGGATAATACTAGGCTAAACTGTTATCTTGTATCAGAGATTATGCCAAAATACATTTCAACAAAGAGTTTTAATTAAAATGTACTTCTCTGGGTTACTTAAGCTTTAGTGATCCTGTCATATGTGGCACTCTGACGTTACAAGTACTTGACATTGTCAGTCATAAACAGTGATGTCATATTCATAACTGCTCTAAGTGAAAAATTGTTCTCCAGTTTCTAGACGAGCTTTTTGCAAGCACGCCTCACAGCAAAATCATGAGCTGGATTTCACTGCCAGAGCTTTTGCTCCCAAAATCATATTTATTAGTCTACATATAAAAGCATGCATGAAAAGGAGCTGACAGAGCACAGTGAGGCATGAATTTCGAGTATATTCCAGCATCAAAGGTCAGAAGCAGATTTCCTATTTGAGTAGCAATTATAAATAGCCATCAGAGGTGAAATAGGATTGAAATACTGGGTTATGTTGTGCTTCCTGTTGATTTTGAAAGGTTAGCATTCTGAAGAAAAGAAGAAAAACCCCTATTCCACATCTTTAAAAAATTAAATGTTTTCCGAAAAGGGTAGAAATGTGGCACCAGAGCACTTTTTTTTTTTTTTTTTCCAGAGAGGTATTCACAGACTCTGAGGCCAGAAGGACAGTCCAAGGACACCTTCCTGTTCATGTACTGTCTGCTTTCTTCTTCCACACCAGATCCCTCAATACATGCTGCATACCCCAAAGAAATACACTGTCTAGACTAAGCAGCAAATGGCTGCCCAGGCATAGCCCGTGACCCTGCTCTCCTAGTCATCTACAGCACATTGAGGATGTGCAAAATCCTGTGTACTGAAAGCCTTCTCTCAGAGTAGTCAAATCCAAGAAGGACTCAGGGAGAAGGACCTCCAGGACCACAGATTTCCAATAACATGTACTGCTCTTCTAGGACATGTCTTCCTTTCTGTATCTCTCAAAACACAATCTTTTCATCTTTTTTTCCCTCCATTCATGGGTAACACTCGATTTGCGCACTCTCATGACTGCATCTCCTGGAACACCACTCTTTCTTCTCTTTGTGGACTTCAGTTTCAGTATATCATCCACCATCTCCTTGTTGTCACCTCCATGCTTCTTTCCCATGTTCCTCCCCGTGCACAAAATACATTCCCTACTCCCATAATAATTGAGCTCAATAATTATTGCTAGAGGGAAGATGACAATAGAAACTGCTTTCACACTCCCAGTACATATTTGGTAGTGTTTTACCACTTTTCAGCAAGAATGCTTGGGAATATTTATAGTACTGAAGGGATAAAAAGAGTCAGCAATGGGGCTCCTATTTAGTGTGAATATCCTTGTGATTGTGAAATGTTTCATTAAACAGCTGTTGTAACTATTCCGTACTTTAGCATTTAGGAGAAATAACACAGAAGTGCTTTGCTTAAGCTGACTTTGCACAGGCAAACTATGAAACACATCATTATAAATTAAATGACTTTGACAAGGGACAACCCTCACAGCTACTTTGGCCTAATGCTCTCTGTGAGGGTCTCCGGATACAGGGTTTATCTAGGTGACATCATCAAGAAGCCAAAGAAGGAAATTAAACATGTCCTAGGTGATTTCCTCTGAACAGGCTTTATATGAAAAGATGATAAATAGAGCTTTGTATTTTGAACAGGAGGTTGCAGCAGGGGCAGTGCTGACAGGCTCTAGGCTCAGTGCCAAGGTATTTATTTACTTGTTGTGTCATGACAAATATTAAACCACAATCTGAAGTCTCCCCGAGCAGCTAAACCTTGGAGGGGCTGGCACAGAGGATCTTACTGTGTCTGTGTCCCCTCTCAGCAGGGAATGAGGAGTCCATGTGTGCTAACCACATCATCAGTGTGCTAACCACAAGGGCTTACATTTCACCATGGGGACAAAAACTATTGCATTTTTGGCAATGAACAACCAAAGTGCTTCTCTTGTGACTGTCAAATTTGCACAATGCTCCACATTTCTGAACAAGTCCAAAACAAAACAGTTTTGATTTAACAACAGAAAAATATGTTTTAAATGTTAAGAGTCTGTGTTTGGAAGCAGTACTGGCTTGGATCTCTGCATATCAGGAAATGGCTTCTATCAGACATTTGCTAAATAGAAAATGAAACAAAATTTCACAGACTATTGGTAAAACTACATGAATTACTACTTAATTAAATGGTTACGGAGTGGTGACTGCAAACATTACCTTTTACTGAGAAGAGCTTTGTAGGTTATAAGAGCAATAGTAAAGAACGAGAATTATAAAATAGATACTTAATGAAAAAAATGGCTATATTCATTTAAGATAATTTACCACTTGGGTTTGCGTAGGCACTGAAAATGGTTTCACTTGGATGCTATAAAAGCATAATTTGGTATGTAAGTTATCAGCCAGTACAAATAACATCATTCCCACTGCATTCAAGATTTGAACAGTACTCACGGCAATATTAGGATGACACCAGCATTAGGCATACTCTCAGAAAAAAGCTTACGTGAGCTTCTGTACAAATCACTGCAGAAGTGTGCACTGAATGTGGCTGTGAGATGAGGATGCAAACTTAAAGCACCACTGAAGGAATACAAAAGTGGCTGGATCCAAATCATTTGTGCACATTATGTACTCAGACACTGGGTCATGAAGCAGTAATTGAAAAATTATGTGTGGCTTTTTTTTTGCCCACATTTGATTAAATTGCCTCTCTTAGTCACTTCAGTAATAGCTTGGTGATAGACTGTGCTGTCCTACTTAAAAAAAGAGCCAGGTCTCTGTTTTCCCTCCCTGGGCCTTTGCTTTTGAGTGTGGGAGAACAGAAAGAACCATGAGATGACATTTCCTGAGCCTGATTCTCCACTCCTTCCCCAGTGCCATCATGGTTGTATCCTGAGTTGATTTTCCTAAGCAGAAGGAAGAAGGGATCAGATTTATTGGAAAGATCTTGTTCCCAGCACCTGCTAGTAAAAGACATTTTACAGCTTTTGAAGGAACTGTCTCTGTGCTCTAGATGAACACAAATCATGACATTTGAACTAATGCTTGAAAGAAAGTGAGATTTGAGCAATGAAATCTGTTTTGCAGTGCATGAGATTAAAGACAGCCCAGGACAAGAAATCAAAAAAGTAACACGGTTATGTTTACCGTATCCATGATGCCATTTTCCTGGTCTAAACATAGAGGCTTCGCACCCTACAATATTATATGAAAAGGCACCCATTTTCCTCCATAAACCTACAGTATTCAGTCTTGGAGATAGCCTGGATGTTAATCTGCAAACACTGTGAACTCACATCTGGAGTGAGTACAGAAAAGCACGAGGGTGGAGGAGGCTGGCACTTTCACAAAGGAGCTCTAGGGTAGCTGTGCTGCCTCCTCACTAAATTGCTGTCTCCTCCTGGTAATGCTGGAAGAGAATTTGAAAAATATGAAAGAGCAGAGAAGTATGAAAAAAAAAACATCTAGCTACGGAGCCTTTGTTGTCAGATGTCTGCTGGCATTGTTTTTATATTCACAGGAAAGCCGATGGCAGAAGAAAATTTTAACTTTCTACCAGCTGCAAAACATCGCTGAAGATTATCATAACCCAGCTGCCTTCACAGTGTACACTAATGTTTTGCTACCTGAATTTCAATATGCATTATTGTATTGGTCTTCTTCAGCCCTTTCCATGTTTCATTCCAGAAGCACTTGTTCAGTCAGTAACGTTCAATTATCTCTGATAAAAATGCAAGTTGTGTTATTGATAGTCTTTTGCTTGTCAAATTAACCCTCATTAGGTTAAGACTTGTCTCTTCATCTGGCACTTTCTTCCCACTTTAAACATGGAAGAATTGTTTAAAAATAAGCAATCAAAAAACATGGCGTTGGAGATAGGCTAAGACTGAACTACTGAAGCTAGAAAGATACCTCTGCTAATGGCTGCCAGGAACCAGCTGATCTCTCATAGAAAAATGTCATTCAGAGGAGATAAGAGATGAGTGAAATTAGACAGCATTACTGGACTTCAGAGAAGCTGAATGCACAGTGCAAAACACTCTTGCTCTTACTCTGTGTGTGTGACAGTCTTTACATTTTAAAATCGAGTTTTTAATCCTTCTACTCCTTTATCACTTCATTACAACAAGCAAAGTGATATGGACTTAAAGATGATATATGACAAGCCAGTGCCATGGCAAATCTGTTCATGATATGGCTGCGACTTGTCCTGCCAAGCTGTGGGCTGCAGTTTCCCTCTCATGCCTGTCCAAGTAAAGGCAATAACAAGTGCCAGGCACCACAGATGGGTCAGCAGCTGGCACACGTGAGTTTTGTGTATTGCCAGCCAACCAGATAATTTTGGAAAACATTCAGGGGAGGCGTTAGAAAGCTGTCCACTGCCATTGATAACAAGAAGAATAATGCTCCACAGAAGACTTGCTGCCAGAGCAAAATGCTGGCATGTGATAAATATCACAAAACTTGCAACTTTTTCACTGCTAGCTCACCAACCACTTCCAAGGAGGATCTCACAGCTGTTTTATAAAAATAGAAAAAGATACTCAATGACACTAATAAACTCCCTCTACAATAGGCTCAGCACTTGAACCAATGCCAATGCTAACACTCAACACCCAAATCTGACCCCATGTCTTAAGTCACTGTCAGATTTGATAACATTCTCCAGCAGAGAGTAGGAGGACATTTGCTGTGAAATTTAAACAGACAACAGTAGTAATGTCCTCCCTGAGTTTGCTGCATCTTTTTAAACCATAAAAGTTTTCTGTCACCAACTCACTCAGTAGACCAAGAGGCAGAGGAAGAGGGCAATGCCATTCTAAGATTATTCAACACTATCAATAGCTTTTCTGCAGACATATTAGGTAATATTGAAAAGAAAAACTGAAAACCCAATATCCTCAGTCTCCAGGACATATGTAAATCCTGTATTAACTGCTCCCATGAGGGACCATCATCTTCAGGCAAATTATTTCCTTATAATCTATTAGTCACTGCTGAACACCAGGACAATCTTATCAAAATATTTGGAAAGCGAAGCTAGTGAGGGACATATGCGCATATGACCATATATATGCGCATATGCGCATATATAGTGAGGGAGCATATGAATATAACACAGCATATATTCAATGTCATTTCTCGCAGAGTCTGTCTATGGTCCCATGAGCCTCTTCTAAATCACTCCTGGGAAGTCTTCTCTGACACAGTCCTTCTCAAAACCCAACTGCAGTTCAGCAGATGAGTCAATGCAGTCACTTTTTTTTTTCATACGGACCACCACCATCTTGCATGTTCTTGTACGGCACTTTCCTGCATTATCCATTTGCTGCTTACATCTTGTATTTGGCAATATAATCCTCAAAGCAAAAGCCAACCCCTGTGCCTTGCGCAGTGGGGCTCTGGCTTCTAGGTGTTACCATAATACAAAGAATAAACAAAATATGTTTGGGGATATCCAACCATTTTCCAAGCACTAAGGGTTTGTGCTAATAATATTTAATTAGTAAGCATCATTTTCCATAACAAACAATAGTGGGGTGCTAGGCCAATATTACCCATAGCAAAAACCATAGATCATTTTCTTGTATCTGAAGGTGCTTATCTAGGTGTGCTAGAAGGTTCCCTTTATCACAGATGCTTTTTTTCTTTTTTCTGCGTTTTTTTTTTTTTTTCTTTTTAGGTGAATAGCATGACAGTGGAAATTGCCCAAGGTTTTAACGAAGCCCTAATATAATTGAGAGGGGATGATATAGAGTGTTCTGACAAAAGGTCCTGAACTCCAGAACTTGCTTTTCCTATCCATCTACAAAGCTTGAATTAGTTGACCTTTAGGTCATGCTACAAAGGATACCTTTTCTACCAGGTTCTTTCTGAGAAAGCAGGATGAGTGGGTTGTGTTGGATGGTGAGCAAGACCTCATTTTCAGTACTTTCAGACCACTTGTATGTTATGGCATTGGTTTTGACTTGTGTTTTATTTCATGCAATTCCTTAGACTTTGGATAGGTTTGTTTTTCACTAAATCAAAATAATAAATAACGATGCAGTAGAGTGTTGCTGAAACTGCAACACTTACTTTTACAACAGCTCTAGTAATTTCTGAACAGTTTGCTCCAAACAGAAGTAGGCAGGAGGAGTAGGGGGAGGAAGGGACAGTCTGTCACCAACTATTGTTGTGGAACACAATTTTTCTTCGGTTGCTTGTCCAGGCTCATACTGCAGCTACTTCACGTTGTTTTAGTGGACATTATCCCAGTAGCGCCCTCCAAAGATGCAGCAGAAGTGAACTTGGGGTCACTTTACACACCAAGGAAATGCAGGAGAGAAATCCACAGGGGGTCATATCCAGAAAGATCTTTAAACAATGTCATTTATTATGCTTCAGTATGAAAAGAGGTTTGATCCCAGGAAAGTCATAGCTTGTCCTCAGCTCCGTATCAGTGGGAACTGAGTTTGTTCAGTTTCATCTAGGTCTTGAGGCTGGTTATAGTTTGTCTAAGTTGGTTGAAAAAATGCAATGGTACCAGGTTTGCTGGATGAAGACAAAAAATTCAGGTGCAATAGGTAACTTGCCTAAGTTTGTTTGAAAACAGAGTTCAGCTCAGGACTGATTATTTTGTTGTGAAACCCACAGTCAATGTGTTTAAACGCTACAGATCCTGGTGCATGTTGTAAAGTGTAGGCGTCCACCTAAAGAGCTGATCAGAGAGGGAGCCAGCAAGAAGAGCCCAACATCTTTATTTTATGTGATGTAACTCTCAAACAACATCCATACAAAATGAGCTCTGAAATGGTTTTGTTTTTCTATTTTTTTTGTTTGTTTGTTTTGGAGCTTGCCAAGACCACTGGCGAGTGTGGTCTTTCCCAAAGACAGAAGAGGTTTTGCTTTGTGCAATCTAAAATGTTTTGCAATCCCATTATATAAGAGACCTTCTGAAGCCACTTTTTCTCTGGGCTGTTCTCTGGTCTAGGGCAAAGCTGCCTTTTGCTCTGTACACGTATTACCTTAGTACAGCTGGCACTCACCTCACTGGGAATGACATAATTCAAAAATATGGCATGAAGTGTGTCCCTGCTTTTATTCATTTTACAGGATAATACACTGAGCCACAGAGCACTTGATGTGAATTGGGAATTATGTGGGCAGTAGCAATCTTCTGTCCCACACCTCAAGACAGAGAAGCCACTGTGCAAGTACTTTCTCCTTCTGCCACAGTTTTTAAAATATCTGGTTGTAGCCAGAGAAGTGTTCTAAGCTTTTATCTGACTTGGGGTCTTGTTTTGGTTATTTCAAAAGTTTCACTTTCTTCAGTCCATATTTGGGAAGAACAGCCAAGAGTCACCCCACACACACACCGTTTCTCTTTTTATCATGTGTGGGCCCCCTGCTTTAGCAAGAAAACTATGCAGAACCCTCCAAAACCCCAAATAAGAGATTTTTTAAGTAGGGCTTTTAAAACAAAAACACGTGTCATCATGCCACCAGAAACATTAGGCAGAAGATCTGAATTTTTCATCTGCGTAATTGAGCTTACAGATTTTCATGCTATTCGATATGTTGCATGGTAACAAGAACGAGGAAGATATTTCTATTAAGCCAGGATGCTGCTGGGAAACCCTGGTCTGGTTATGCTGATGCAATTGTTGAAACCACAGCAATTTCTTTCCACCTAGTGTCACCTACCTCTGTGGTGTGCCCTGCCTCCACTGTGATGGGACACTGGAAGTCGTGCTGCCACACAAGTCTTCTGTTCCTGCTGGTGAACCATGATCTTTGCCTCACACTTCTGAACCAACTAGTATTGAAATCTCAGCACCCAGCTGACTTGCTCTATTTGTGTGGTGGTCTACAGCAATTCTTCAATTTGTTCTGATAAGAAAATACTGAGCCAAGGATGGTATTTATTAGAGTAGGTTGGACTCCTAGGAGGAGACCAGTAGCATTTTCCTTACTGGCATTTTAAACAAACAAAATATATTTATACTTGGAGGAGGATTTAAAGATTCTCAAAGTGACTAGTCTCAGTGCAATCGGCACCTAACTGAATAAGCAGATGAAAGAGAGACTCCTTCACACCATATATCTAACTCCTTGGGAAATTGCTATATTCTATCTGTCTAAGACCTGGCCTACATAAATGAAAGGCATGATTCAAAAGCTGTGCTTTTAAACCAAATCATCTTCAATGAAACCAAAACCCTTCTACTACATTGAAATAAGAGTACACACCAGAATATTTCATTGGCTTAAGTTCTGCCATTTAAGGAAAAGCTAGCTAAACTGACACAGTTTCCTTGTATAGAATAAGGTCTTATGGCAAATGTCATATCATCAAGTTATAAGAAAGAGGATCATGACTTTTCCCTCCCAACTTCCCAATGTCACTAAAGGGTGAGGCAGCTCCAGGAACGAAAGTGGAGAGACCCCATCCAGACTTTTAAATGCCCATCCAGACTCTACCTTCCTCTGCAAAGAGAAGCTGACTTTTGTATTACTTCACAGTGAAGCTGAACATTTTATAAGACTTCTAAGAAGAGAAAATAACTCCGCTTCAGTACATTTCTTTAGACACAGATTTCAGCATAAGTCAAGCCTGAGGGCATGGTGTGAGTTGGTTTCTCAAGAGGGCAAGACTTAAGAAAAGAGGAAACAACAGAGAGAAAAATAAGAGCACAGCACTCCTCCCACATCATCAAGCACCAGCCTTTGCTTCAAACAGGGATCAACACATCACTGTGTGAGCAATAAGAAGTATGATAAATTTACTACAGTGTAATAAAATTGATTGTAACAGTAACTACTCTACTGCTCAGAAAATGTTAGGCTGGTTTCCTTTGGTTGTGAATCCAACCAAGTCATTAGTCTCTAGTGTTTTCAGCTACTGGAGGCTGGCAAGATGGTATGAATTTATCTGAACTAAAAATAAAAAATGAATTTTTTCCTTGACTTCTTGAACTGTGGCAGTCAAACACTATCTCTGCCCACTTCTATCTTTACTGCCCTGTGTCCATTTGCCCTGCATGGTAAAAAGTGTTTGGGGGATTTGGAAGCCCATTGAGTTCTATTTTCTTCTTTATGAAGACACAATCTCTGGGATTTAAAATATTGCCTTTGGGACTTGTCGGTTTTGAATGTGTCCAGGAGCAGAAGTAAATTCTTAGATAACTGCAATTTCACAGGAAAAAAAAAAAGAAAAAAAAAAGAAAAAAAAAAAAAAATTTCAATTGGAACAATACTGCTTCCAAAAATAAGAAAACTCAAGTATTTGGGTTGACTGAAGAAAAATACAAGGGATTTTATTAAAAAATTCAAAATTAAAAGAACAGATATTTCAAGCCCTTTTGTTTAAGACTTCTTCTAAGAAAACAACCCTTTGTGATATTTTATTTTAAATGTAGTAGTTTCATTTCAAAACTAGCCTTTAAAAAAAAAGTTAAATAACCTATGATATTAAGAATTTTTTTTGCCTCAGGTTGACCTAAAATGTAAATTTGAAGTTTTTTTCTATGTTATCAAAGAATTTAGAAACTTTTTTTTCTGCTTTCAGAGCAAGTAGATTTTTCTCAGCTACATTTTCTGGTTTATCGTTGAGTCACTGATCTGTAACCTGAAGCGTTTAGGAAATCTCACATTTGCTACATTCCCCATTCTCATAAAACACGTGTATACAACATAGATCCCTCCAGTAGCTGGCTTAGACACTCAGCCTATCCCATAGCTGCCTCTGGATCCCAGTCTCCCCAGTTGCTGGCACTGGGACAAGTGAGACCCCAAGGCCTCAGCCGCTCTCCAGCTGCTGGTACTCAGACCTACACACACATAGGTTAGATCACTGCAGTATTTGCCCATAGACACAGAGTCCACCCAGTAGCTGCCCTGCATCCTCACTCTCCCCACATGAGACACACACTTACCCAAATGGGTCTCAGCTGACCCCCAGACCCCACAACCTCTCTAGGATTTGACCTAGACCATCTGGTCCCTCTAGCACCCAAATCCTCCAGTTGTCTCTCTCCCAGGCACACACGCACACCTGGCTCCCAAGCCACCTATCCTACTGACCAGCTCAGTGTTCACCAGCAATCACACACTGCCACATGCACCCTGTCACCCACTGCAAGTGCACTGGCTCCTGTGTCCTGTAGTCCCCTCTCCAGTGACTGCACTTAGGCACCTGTACGCATGCATGCACTCAGATAGAGAGCCCCTCACCCAGGAAAAGAATTACAAAAGGAATGTAGTAAGAAGCCAAGTCAGCTTGGGGGATTAAACAACTGGTCAGCCAGTTTACACAACTGTTTCCTTCTCTCAACTTTATACTTCTATTTTCCCATGCCTGTTCCTGCCCTAACAACCTTGATCTCTCCTTTCCCCAGCCTTTGGTTCCCCCTATAAACACTCCACAGTAAGCCTTGTGCAAACCCCAAATGTTTTTCCTTGCTATCCCATAATGAGGCTCCCACTCCCTGCAGTCACCCCTCAGTCTGTGTTGATCTCAGGACAGGGTCTTCTGCTGACTTATGGTGGTGGGTGTCATCCTGATGCCCTCCCAGGATGCCTTGGAAGGGGCCAGGACTCTAAGGAGGGTTTGTGCCTCTGGCCGGGTTATTGGGATTCCCCCAGTGGCCATTGTTCCTCTATATTCCTTTGTGGGTGCAGAGACCAGAGTCTCGTCATACTTCCTTACAATGCTTGGTATAAGAGGCTAGTTTGGTAGAGTAGGAGGTCTTGGACTCTACCCCAAGGGGAGCTCCTCTTCAGTCACATTCATGTCCCCCTCCTAGTTGCATTTTTTTAAAGCATTTGAGCAGATGCTTTCTTTGTAGGGTTGCTAACACTGACTGATGATAATAAGCAAAAGGTGTGTGTGTGGGGGGGTTCTGTTTGCTGTTCTAGTTGAAAATGTTCATCCATCAGTTCAGGAAAGAGGGAGCAGATAAAAAACATGCCCATCCTTGGAGATTTCATCAGTGGCTGATATATCAGAAACATATGGCAGTTGACATGACAAAGTTACAAACACCCTTGGCTGGTGTGGTATGGGTATACGAAGAGGAGTTCTGTCACTGGAGATGCACTATACCATACTGTCCCGCACGGGATCAGTGTTGAACTGCTGATTCTTTGTAAAATGCTTCTGTAATTCATTGCAGGGTGAAAGCTACCAGTCAAGTTTTTAAATTTCAAGAGAAACCTTCTCTTCCTACAAATTTTCTTTTTTTTTTTTTTGGCAGCTATTGATTTCTACTAGTCCCTCTTGTAATATCCACACACTGTTCTTCCACATTTACCAGTCTCTGCTGGAGACACTCATTGCTACAAGCACAGATGTTGAAGAGTTGGGGTAATTCTTCTATGAGTTCTAAAAATAAACCAAAGTACTGTTTCTTCTGCTTTGGCAGAACTTCAGCAATTATTGCAGTGGCTGGCCATTGAGACAGGAAAACGAGACAACTGGGGGACGTGGGTTGATGTGATATAAAATGAGAATTGTCAGGTGATGAAGGCATTCATTGGCCAGCTACAGAGTGTGGAGCGGTGCCCCTGGGCCTCCGAAAGAGCTGAGCATTCATAGTAATTCAAATTGAGTAATCAGCAAACCCAGCAAAAATTTCCAACATAGAAAATAAAACCTCTGGTGGTCCTACATGGGGCAGCATCCAGTTCTGCTCACGACCAACAGTACCAGAAAATAACCCCAAACTTGGCATCAGCCCTTTGCGGTATGGTGAGACTGCAATTTTTTCCTTTTGCCGAAGAGTCTTGCTCATTCTTCTTTTTCTTGGCTTGTTCAGCATTTGAATAAGGATTTTTAATTCCCGTACTGATTTAACAGTTCTGATTGCACCATGGACTGAGGCAGGGTAGGACTTTTCAGACCGGTACACAGTCTGAGATCTTTTGTGTTGTCTCTTTCGCTCCTGCAAGATCCGTGTGCTAGTGAAGTTATGAGAAAGGGAGTTGTTTTTTTTGTTTGTTTCTATTTTTAAAAAAGCACACAGTGGAGTTTTTGTAATTCCTAGCTCTTTTCTAAATCTTGGTTGGCAACTGATGACCCAAGAAACAAAACCAATCAATCTAAAACCACTAAGCCTCACTTATGTCTTCAATCCTTTAGCCACTCCGATGATGGCATCCTCCTTTGGAAGGAAATGGTCAGTCTTACATAGATACGCATATTTTGTATATTAGTACCAACAATGCTGCTCCCACATAAGATGTGCTGTGCCATGAAGGACTTATGCCATTATGGGAAGTTGATGCATTTGAACTGCATGAGTTCGAAGTTGCTGAACTAAAAATGGAGAATTGATACTTATACCTCATGTTGTCACAAGGTAAGGGTTGTCAGTCCAACATACTTCACACCACAGCCAAGCTCTGTGTAAATAAGCACAAAACATAAATGCCACATTTAACAATACATACTTTCTAATTCCTCAAGAAACTTTTGTTGAAAATTCTGGATGGCAAAAACGCATAAACTGTGTAAGAGATCAAATTCATGTAATTCTTTACATTGCATTGAACAAGCCTGTCACCTTACCTTTCCACACATTTTCCTATGACACCCTCTGTCAGGCAATAATAGGAACAATTTTCCTAATCAGGTGAGGCAATATTGGCATTTATAAATTCAAATAGATATGATTTAGTATATCCTTTCTGATCTGGAAGTAGGATCAGATTTACCTTCAGTTAAATGGCAGCCAAGCTCTTTTACAAGTTCACTTTACAGTCTGTGTTTCCTTCCATCTCTTCAAGACCTAAGGTACTTCTTATTTTGGTTATTTGCTTTATATTACCACACAAATAAAATTTTCCACCATATTTTCAGCACTGAATTTGCATTGAAAATCTCAGCTTCTTTATCCAACACCTACTTGCTTTTGGGTTTCGATACTTAAATATGAACTTCAAATGAAGGCTTTGCTCAGTGGTGAAGGCTGAGGGATCTGTATGTTCAAACACAACCAGTTGAGATTTCAAAGATTCCTATGGGAAAATGAGAATGGAATTGCTCCACAGGACCACCTGGGTCAGTGCCCTGTCTCATAATCTTTGTGAAAGACAATGTTCACAGACTATTTTTAATGTGCAAAGAAGTGTCATCTCTTTTATCTTTTGAGTTCTTAGCTCTTTTCTTTCCTTATATTAACTATGCACATTGAGCCATGAACACAGTTACTTCCATACATACAAATTAATATCAACCACCGTTTATAGCTAAAAAAGGTACTACTTTATTTTACAGAAGCTATACGGGTATGTATCTAGCATATATTCTTCTAGATGATTTTTTATATAACCATGAATGATCATTTTAAATAATTTTCTGACACGGCTTGAGGAATTACTGGCTTATAGTTCCTCCAATCTTTCCTCACATTTCTTTTAATAATAGATTTTGTACCTTAGCCATAGTGCAGAAGAGTAGCTGATTATAATGAGGCTGCAAAGTCTGATGACAACCAACCCCATTACAGAGAAGAGCTGATGGATGTAGTAAGACACCAGCTCCATCAGGAGCTCTTCAGTGATCAGGAAGTGGCGGTAGGGGGGAGGGCGTTGTACACAATGGAAACAAGGACATATTGCTAAAAACCAACTTAGAAGAATAGTACATGATGGAAGGATAAACACAGAAGACTATGGCACAAAATAATATACAGCTGAAAAAAAAAAAACATAAAAGGCAATCAGGAAGTGCTCTGAAATGCATTAGATATAATAATGAGATGGGAGAAAGAAAGGCTTGTTATTTAAAGGAGGAAAGTGAGCTATTGCAGGTGACAGAGAAAGATAAAGTTTTCTTGTTTTTACTTTGGTTGCTTTATTATATATAAAGAAGTTAATTGAGATCAGACACGTAGGTGGTTATAATTAATAACAAGGGATGAAGAATCCTGGCCATATTAGGAAAAGAACAGGCTAAAAATATTAAGATGAATTAGATCTTTAAAGTTATCTGTCCCTGCTGAGAATCACTTAAGGCAACTAGTTTAGGCAGCTTTCTTGGAAGACTCATGAGGACTCAGTGGACTGAAAAAAGGAAAACAACTAGTACCCATTAGTGGGGAGAGGAAGGGGAAGGGAGAAAGGTTAAAGGAGGCGCAGACCCAACAGTACATGTAACACTGATGCCTGAAAAAATATTATGTGTTGCATCTTTAAGTAATCAATTTGTAAGCACCTCAAGTATAATCAAGTAATAATGAACTGCCAACATTTGTTAGTCAAAAACAGTTTTTAATCAAAACAATCTTCCTTCCTCTTAATAGGACAAATTTCCTAGAAGACACTGGGAAAAAGGAGATGCAATTAATTTTGACTTTAGTAATGTTTATGATCTAGTTTGGTATAGCAATCTCAAAAACAAAGTGGAAAACTTACTAAAAGGAAAATGTACAATTGGACAAATAAATACTTAAATAGTTATTGAGTTCAGTCTCAAAGCAGAGAGCATTTCAGCTAACAATGGTCTCCCCTATACAGTATTTATTATCTGATTATTATTTATGACAGTGATATAAACAGTGGACCAGAAAAGCACACCTCTAAGATTTGATATGATGCAGAGCTAGAAAACAAAGATTTTGGAAACAGAATAAGAATTCAAATTATTGTGATAAATTTAAGAAATTATTGGAAATACAATAAAATGCATTATATCTAAGAAAAAAAAAGTCTAATTTAAAAACTTTAGGTAATAACTAACTTGAGAGCTGCACTACACTTTCTAATAAAAGATCATATCCAGAAAAATCGGAGAGAAGTGTAAACAGCCTTAAAAAATGTGATCCACGTGGGAAAGTTAAAACAAACAAACAAAAATACTAGTTTTATTTGGAGGAGAGGCTAGGAAAGAGGTAGCAATATGTAAAAGCCTACTCAAAATAGAACAAAAGTGTCAGGACCATTGTCTACGTTCATGGACTTAAGAAAAACACTCATGAGTTTCATCTAAAGCACAGGAAACTCCACGTAGACATAAGGAGAAACTGTCCAGGTATAATAATGGTTAAACGTCAGAACAGGTTTTTCAGAAAGGTTTCATACCAGAGATTTACAAACTATTGGTCAAAAACTGCCAAAAGATATACAAGTATGTGCAGTTCTGCCTCGAAGTACCCACATGGACTAAGTGACCTCTTCAAAGGCTGTTACTACTTTACATTTCTTTAATATAAAAATCAAGCATTTCTCCAATCCATTCAAAAAACTATAGTGAGTGACATCTGGTCCTAAACCGAATCTGACAGCAGTTGGAACAAAGCTAAGATCACAGTATATTCCAGTACATACTATTTATTTTTCAATACTGATTCAATCTTATCACATGATGGGCATCAGCAGTTTTACTAGAAAAGTGAAAAACAGTTGTCTTTCCACCTGACTGAAAGTTGAAGCTGATCTCAAATGAAAATTGCTCTTTGTATATCTTAACACATTTTTCCTTCCTAGGAGGTTTGAATGAGAGCCAATGCTACACTTACCTCTATTCTGTGCCTTAACTGTTTCTTAAAAGAAAACAAAAAAGGAAAACAAACAATCAACAATGATAACAAAAACTAGCACATTGCACACTAAAGAAAATGAAGTGCTAGTTCTGGGCAGAAAAAACAGGACTTTTAGCTGATTGTGTTTTTCCATATCCTGTATCCTAAAATGGCAAGATAAGTTTCTAAAGTATGTGTACTTCACCATGGAATTATTAATGCTAAAAGCAGTGCTACCCAATACTGTGCATCAGCTGGAATCTTCAAACCCAGTAGCACGAGCTATTTGTTTTTGTCCTGTGGAAAGACCATCCTTGCGCAACTCCTGTGCAGCAAAGCCTGTTTTAAGAAACTGAACACCACATTTAAATCCTCTAGAGGCTGGAAACTACGATTCTTTTGTTTTCTGGTGGTCTCTGAAACATCAGCTTAGTAGAGAAGCTACGCAAAATAAATCATGCTTAGCAAAATCATCGGGGATATTTGACTAAATGCCTCTTTTAAAACAAACAAACAAAAAACAGAAAAGGTTACAACCCCACGACCCCACTCTTCTCCATCAACAACATAGGAAAGGTGTATTCAAACGAAAAATATTAAGAATGTTTCTACACTGATTCACCAGAATACACTTTGCTTGTCCCATCCCTTAACAATACGAAAGTCAGTACTTCTCTGGCCTCCATTTTCTGGAAAACAAAGAAAAAAGTGCAGATGCTAGACTGAAAGAATGTATTGGGAATGCAGATAACATCATAACATCATTCCATTAATTCAACCACAAACTTCACACAGTCACTTTACAAAAATCCCTTGTCGACAGAACTGTGGGGTAATTTTTCTTCCATCTAGAATTAATCTCAAATAAACCACCTTTTCAGAGAAAGATGATAGACCCAAAATGCCGATCAGACAATTACTTTTTCATATTTGAGTAGATGGGCAAAAATAGCATTTTTGCAAAGCTAAATGCACATTTTTATGGTATCATTCCACATCATCAATGAATATTTATCTTTTAAAACTATAACTGGGCAGGAAATAGGACTAAAGCATCAAAAATAAACTGAAGTGGGAAAATCTTTTTTAATAAATACATATATGCACAACAAATTTACAACTCTAGAGAAAATTAGAACTACTTCTATTTCTTCCCCTCCCCCATCCCAAGGAATGTCTTGATGTTCCAGTTTTATGTATGATTTGTTTATTCATAATTTTCATAATTTTATTTTTTTTAACTGTTTATTATAATTGCTCCCTTTGTGCTTTGACAAACAGCTATCAGCATAATAGTGTTTGGAACTGAGTGAATGCCAGGGAGCAGATGCTTGAAATGAAGTTTAGGCAACTAGAAACAGAGAACAGTATGTTGCGGCACAGTATTAGCCGTTTAACTCTTTCTTACCAACAAAGCCATGTTTCATTTCCTTTTTCATGCAGAAGTGTTAACTGCGGGGATTGGTACCACAAGGTGTAATGCTGTGACCCTAATTTTGTGAGATCAGGACATAACTCGACCTGCAAGACAGTGGACTGAGTCACATAACTTTAAGGTAAGTGCTGCAAGAGATTTTTTGTCCCCAGATTACTTCAGCTGATTTTGATTCCTGTGCTGAAGGTCTGCACAGGATACCACATCAAAGATTTTCATCTGGCCACTCCACAAGAATGAACTTAAAACTATTATATTTTACTTTAGTCTACTATTGTGTGTCATTTCATTTCACATGCACTAGAATCGACTACATTTTTCCTTGTCTTCCTCCCTTTTCATTTCTTAACAAAGCAGATAAAGGAATAATAGTGGTTGCTTACTATAAAATACATCTGCAGTTGGAAACTCTCCTCCTTTAATCTGTCAGCTGCTTTTAGACAGAAAAGAGAGATTTTGCAACATGTCTTGAATGACTTGTGTTCACTCAGATACTATGAAGGCAACTCATCCCACTCAGGATCTAGTTATATAGTTCCTCTTTCCTGTGAGGTTTTATGGAGAGGACACAGAGGAAAAAAATAAATAAATTTTGCTCTGCCAGAGTCTATTAAGGACAGATCACCAACAAAAATAAGCCATTATTTACAAACATCCAGGAGAACAAAAAAAAAAAAAAA
>VXAA01002332.1:32151-102139 GCA_013399115.1 Anseranas semipalmata
TTTTTTTTTTTTGCACCTTGCAAGTACAGTGAATCATCTGTACTCTAAAGGGGCAATAATGTTTTCCTCTAGTAATTTAATTTAACAAACAAAACAAAGCAATACTTCTTGAAATTATGGCTAGCAAAGTTCTTAAGAAAATCTTTACTGTCAGTTCAGAGGAGCTTAACACTTGTGACAACTCATTAGAAATATTAGCTATGAAATCTATGCCAGGAAAACTCAATAATATGTGTATTAAGGTAAGAACAGAACACACAGGTTTAATCCTTCAGACTTATGTATTTAAATGGGTTCCACTTATAATTAAATTTCATGCTGTTTCTGACAGGAAGAAAAAGAAATAGCCTCTGTTGCTGATAATGTATTTGCCACACAATTTTGGCAGCTTTGATCAGCTTTGTCATTTCAGGCATCCGGTAGTTTTCATATTGATTCAGGCATTAATCAGAACACATTTTTATTTCAGAATTAGCATACCAAAACTGTTTTGTGAGTTATCATGCTAATATGTTCCATCAAAGACTAAATTAACATTTTACTGCTGTTAACCAGAAGCAACATTTCATATACAATTCCGATGACGTTGCCAAACTTTTCGCATTACCAGCTGCTTAAATTTGAGGGTGCTTAATGTCTGTGGACCTAAAGAAACATCTTTTCAAAATAACTGAACAACAAAGCTCCCCAAAGTCTACTACTGGTATTCCCAGACCTAACGGAGCCCCAGGCTGTTCTAGAGCTTCACTGTGCTTCTACTAGTGAGGTAAAGCACGAAGCCCCAGATACCACTATACAAAGTCCATTTCCATCTTCACCTTCCTTTCATTTTTTCAATCTTCTTTTAGTCTCAATGATAATATGAAAGAGGATAGGAGAGAGGAAGGGAGGAGGGAACTGCTAACCTGCCATATCTGAACTGTTTTCCTTTACTGGAAGTAAAAGAGAAAGACAAAGTAATAAGACTTTCTTTTGCTTCTTTCCACTGTCTTCTCATTAAAATTCCTAACCTTCTTCTAAAGCAACTGTTCAATGTCAACAGTTACCATGATGCGTTAGCATTTTTCTGGCACAATTCTTGGCTCTCAACCCAGGGTTGTCCTATGGCAAGTGTCCCAATTTCATCCTACCTATAAATGCACAGATTATGCATGCAGCTACTAACTGCCAGGGAGTATTCACACGATACAGACCAAACTTTCTGGACTTCTGTGAGATCTATCATAATAATATTCAGCAGGATACCTGAGAAACTGTGCCAGTAGAAGTTCTTATCTTGCAGGTATACAAAGAATGTTTTGCCAGCAATCTGACAGCAATGGACGAGGGTAGATGGAAGTTTTCACTTTTCATCTGTGAATGGCTCCTGTCCACAATGGAGAGCATTGCTTAACTACTTCATTCAGACTTAGAATAACCAACCCACAAAGTTGTCTTGCTCCCAGAATTCCCTTTCTCCTTTATCACCCTTGCAGTGTACTCAAGAGTATCCAAAAGACTTTTTCACCAACATGAAGACATCACCAAATTTGGGCAATGTCAGACCATAGGCACCGAATTCCTGAGTCCTGATACCATCTCAGTTAATGCTGTAAAGAAACACTAACTGCAGCTGTAATGGCAAAAAACAAGAGCTGGGTTATTCCTCAACTGTTCTTCACATTCACCCTGAGATCCACAGGAATCCCATACAGACCTGAGAGGAACCATGTTCCCATCAAGTTTCATTCCCCATAAGCAAACTGCCACAATCCCCATTAGTGTCTCTAAAAATGTCAAACGTTTAGCAATATTTTAATTTTAAAGGGAATAAGACGTGGATGCTACTACCAATATCTGTATCCACAGAAAGGTCACAGCTCCTTAGCCAAACACCAGTAATTGGAGACTATTTGGGATGCTACTGTGACATAATTGTCAAATAGCAGCTGGGAGTTTATAATCACATCTAAGCTGTGGGTACTGCTAATGGCAGATATATTTCTTCCTATAGAGAAGCTAAGATTACTTCCTCTTTCTCCTCTGGCTACTTTCCCAACTTGTCAACACAATCTCAGTTAATCTGAGTTGAGACTCAGCCAACTAATTCATCTCTCTGCTGTGGTCTTCTTTGCAAATTGAGGTGTTGTGTCATCCATCGTGGGTGGAAGATATAGATTAATATGTGTGCTCTTTAACAAGAGACTAAAAATAACCAGATCCCGTCCTTTCTAAGGGTGGGTTTCCTTCATATTAACTTTTAGCCACCTGAAATCCAATCTAGTTTTCCTTAGCTCCCTACAAAGTCAAAAGTGAGTAATAAGCAGAACCAGAAGGCAACCTGTTTGAACAAGTTTAAACTTATCCTGCTTTCAGTACCAGCTTCTCTCTTTTGATCATGAGGAGAATCAAAGTGTCTAGCTCAGACTTCGGACCAGAGTTTTTTGACCCCAGTTAGATCCCATGCTAACTCCTGAATGGCCCCTTTCTGCTTGAACAGAAGTGAAAAGAGATACCAGTGTCCAGCAGCATCCACACTAGAGAGGAGTTCTGAGGAAAAAACGTTACCCATACCTATCTGCTGAAACCTGTCTAAGAGGAAGAAAGAAGGCACTGAAAAAACAGCTTCATCTTGCTCTGATCAGAGCATACCACTAGGTCACAGTCCTTCACAAGCACCACCATTGAAAGCACCTGTAAGGTTTAAGGCAACTGACAAAACACCAAGTCATCAACCACTTCTTACACAGATGCTATCAACCACCTCAATGTCTCTGGCACAGCCATCCTCATTTCTTATACCATGCCATCTCTAAGCCCTCATTTTTAGAAGCTACATAACCATTCACACTATTTGGAGGCAGGCTGCAACCCCAGTGAAAACACCACAGTTTTTCTTCAGCTTCAGGCTAGATTCCTTCCAAACACCTTCTTAAATTATGGCTTTACAGAGGAAAAAAAAAAAAAAAAGAAGAAGAAGAAAGAAAAAATCTCACATTTGCTTAATTCTTAAAGATATAAAAGCAAGAATATCTTTCTTATAATGAGCAGGTGATGCATTTGAAAAATATACCTTTTACGTACAAATATTTGATATTAAGAGATATTGATATTCTACTGTTAGCATTCTCTTTTGGAACACAGTCTTCAAACCTTAATAAAAAATGTATTTATCACCTGTGTTGGTTTAACAATTCAAGAAGAGACCATAATACTTAAACAATACATTTTGCTTTTTAGAATCAGAGTTCTTCAATGAAGAATTTGCAGATTCAGACATTATTTGCTCATATACAAAAGTTCTTCACCTTCCAAATTTCAGATGCCCTGGCTAAATAAATGTGTTTCCCTTCTCAATCAAGACTCCCCCCAACCCCAAACCATGCCCCAACAGCAAGAAGAAAACTACAAAGAGAAGACTTTATCCTTTATATTTTGATTGTGGTGATACAGCAAGATTTACTAGCAAGACAAAGAGGGAAATAATGCCATTTCCTAACATAACTAGCTGCTTCTCTTTGACCTTTAAAGAATGCATCTAACCTGCAGAGAGAATTTTGAAGATCTTGCTGTCCACTCTCTGCACCTTTGGGAGACCAACTACCATTGAATCTCTAGGTCTACATATTTTCTAACACAAATAACAGTACCACTGTAATTGCCACTCAATTATGAAACAAGTACAAAATACTACTACAGCACTTCACATATAAGATGCAACACAGCACACAAGGGATCAGTAACAGAGCATGGAGTATTTGACTAACGAGCCACCAGCCAAGGCTGCTTACTCCAACATTAGTGTGAAAGAAACCCTTGTAGTAGTTCAATGATCTCTGCATCGGCTCATCCCCCACAGCACAACATGACTTGCCGAAGAAGCAGAGCCCAGAGACTTACTTCTTTTCAGCCTACTGAGCCATTTGTATCAGCATTATCCTTTCAAAGCTGCCTTTTCCTGGGAAAGAATCAAACTCCTGTTTTCAGAAGAAATCTGGTCTTTCACCAAGACACTTAAAAAAAAAAAAAACAACACATTAATCAGGGAGTCGCAATAGTTAACCCATTGGTGGTGCAAGATGGGGATATTTAAAAAGGCTTTCTTTAAGCCAGGAAAGCAAATCTAGAGTTCTCCCTGTAGAGGGAAAATGGTCTCTCTGAAGGGCAATTGAGAGCAGGCTCTGAAACACAGGTGATCTGACTTGCCCACTAAAGGAGCCTGTTGATTGTAAGTCAGGTTTTCTTAAGCTCCCTGCAAGCCTGACCTTTTCTGGTTTTCACTGCCTTTGTAATATCCCCATCCCCAAAGAGGGGAAAAGCTACTGCCTTTGACTGATGGCAACAGTTCCTCTCCTAGGGAGTAAGGGAGGGAAAAGCAGATGTAATTATTGGGAACAACTTAGTTCATTTTCCCCCCATCACACAGAGGCTAAGCTGATGCTTGCAATTAGAGGTTGTTAGCTGTTCCCTGGATGGTATAAACAGTAGTAACTAGCAGTTGCAGCTGCTTTGTAGTCCATTACACAGGAGAAATTGAGCTGCTACTAGTAATAAATCAACAGAATTTAGTTTTGATTTAACATTTATCCTTTCAGTTCAGTAACTAATAATATTTTGACCCCTTTTAAATGTTCCTCTCTCTCTTTCATCACAATACTCACTTTGATAAACTCTGCAGCAGACAGACTAAAATCTACTTTTGAAAATACCTTTTTTCCCATAAAATTTCCATCTGTAGATCATCACTATATCTTGTCTATACAGATAATATTTACGTGATAATTTCATTCAATAACCAATATGTTGCTCACATTTTTTGTTTCACTTATTTTTCTGTAGCAGCTCAACTCGGGGTGGGGGTGGGGGTGTACAGTGAGAACAAGCTGTAATAACTAGCTGCAGATGTAAATATGCACATCCAAACCCTGGAAGAAAGTGAGTCACTTTAGTCATTAAAGTTATGTAACAGTGCAAACATTTGAAGTCTGTAATGACAGCCTGTTCTCATTTCCCTGCTTGCAGAAATTGGACTGGTGGCTGCTATCAATTAGCACATCCCAACACTTCCTAGGAATGTGGCTGCCAGTGACCCCACGTTCATGTGTCAGGATAGAAGCCGTGTACATCTGAATGCCTGTCCTTGGCTCTCCTAAGCATGATGACATCTTGCTTGCTAAAACTCTCAGTCTGGCACTTCACCAGGCAACAGCTTGTAATAATAATAATAACACATCTTTATAATAAACTAATATACTTATAATAAATGAAATCTTATTTCTAGCTGGAGAATTTAAGGCTACACTAGAACAAGATGGTTTTCAGTTTGATCTCCTTATCCAGTACCTTACTCCTAAACTAAGGAGTCAAAAGTAAGTCAAAATCTCACATTTCATTTATGAAAAGAACATATAATCATTTTTTTAAGAACTGTTGGAAATGGAAGAGGAGAAATATCTATGAATTTTTAAACAGTCTAAATAACTAAATGATTAGTCTAAATAACTAAATGATGAAATATGGGACTAGATAGTTTCTGCCTCTTCTTTGAGGAACTGCTTAGATGCCTGAGAACCTAGAAATGAACGATCATACTTTACATCTTTCATATAAAGTATTTGCTTGTTTGTCTTTTCTCTGGATGTTTTCAGTAATTAAACTTATAGTTCCTATCTTACCATTTCCTTAGAAAAATTCAGCTGAAGTGTTGTGGTGGTGGTAGGATGCCTTCCCTTCAGAAACTTTAGCTAATACAAACTTATATCATACTAATGTGAAGGACACTTATGGACCACCACCCGCAGAGTCTACTTGTTGGTCCTGTAGATATTGCCATTGTTCCATTTTCTCTAGGTAATGATGTGGGAAAAATCATGACCTTATCTATCCCCTAGGATCTCTTAGTGTCTTGGGAAAAAGAATACATAAGAACCAAATTCCTTCTAGCAAATGAGGAGACTAAACTTCCATATCCCATATTGTAGTTCCCAGTAACTTCACATTTTTCTGTAGAAATAAAGGTGAAGTTATATCAGAGGCAAAGTTAAAAACTTGGTATCACCAAATTGAGGAGCTGACAGAGGACATTTGCCTGTGAAAGCTAAAAGTGTGCAGAGGAAAAGAGAATTAAATATTCTTTGCTTTAGACTTGGAGTAAAACTTTCAGTCCTTCAAGGTGCCTCTGGTAGCTCTTCAGAACCTCTTTAAGAAGCTGTCACTCATCAGCTGAAGAATGCTAGTCTAGATTAATAGTATTCATCCAGAGGTAACATTTTATTTTTCTCTTTTTTTGTCTTTTTTTTTTTTTTTTAATGAATAGACATCTCTGAGTCCACGCTACTTTTTCTTTAGCACGTACATCCATGACAGAAATAGTACAAGTAAATTGCTTTCCTGGACAGCAGGGTAGATGTGTTTCTGAAACGATATCTTACATTTGCAAATAGCCATTGCTCTGTTCTGCACAAATTACTCATAGTTAAATTTTCATGTTAATGACATAGGGGAGTAACAGGGAACAAAGCTAATGCAATGAAAGAAACTAATAAAGAAAGACATCTCTGGGCCTCCTGGCTCCCTGTGTTATCACTGCTATACCCTAGTCAGCTGCACATCCTAAATTTTGTAATAGTGTAAATCTAGAATCTCTAATTGGGAATGCTCTGGTTAACTCAGAGATGAATCAAGAAGGCTTGTGTTGAAACTGAAGAAGAAACAAGGGAAAGTCCCATCGGACATGAGCTCTCCAGAATATATTTATCTGGATTTCTGGTTTGTCTGTATTCTTAATGGATCTTCATGCTTCCAAAAAAAAAAAAAAAAAAAGTGGAACGTGTATGGAAAGGAAACATGGTCAGAAACATTCCCAAGATTTAACTTGCTTTGAAGGAAAAACGTGTCTTTGAGAAGATCTGGGAAGTCTAAAATATGGTATTGCAATGTCAGAATAACAACTTTTCTGGCACTGTTGATGTGAATCAATATCAGAGTGACACAATGTCAGTACAAGTTATCCTACTACAAAAACAAATACACCAGGAAGTTTAAGACTTAATTATGCGGTGTGCAGAAAGGGAAGCCTGAAGCAACAGATACAAAGATGTGGTGAGGTGGTGCTGTATCAGTAAATCAGAAGCCTAAATCAAGTAGAAAAACATAAATTCTGTAAAAAACATTACTTCAGGGCCTCTTCCTCCTTTGAGCGTCATCCACAGCAAAGGAAAACACTGATTTCCCCATCCAGACAGAGTAACATTCACCCCAAGAATGGAGAAGGAAGAAGAAGGTGGGTCTATAACTTCTCTGCCAGGCCAAATTTTGGGACTTACAGTCTCTCTGACCCAGGTATAAATCAGAGCCTCATGACAGGAGTTCTCACTGGGGAGATCTGCTGATTTAACAGTACTTTTACAGAGCCAAAAAAGTCTCAGGAAAATGATTCTTCATTTCAGGCCTGTAATGTGCAAATAATATAAGATAAGTTGAAAGTTAAGATCCTCACACATAATAAAAAAGCTTTCATACAATAGGTAGCTCATTCTTGCTGAAGAGAGTTGCAGCCAGCAAAGGCCATTGAGACCTCTTCACACAAAGACCAACACTCTGAAAGGATTTCAGGGTTTAGAGCTATGCCTGTAAGGCTCATGCCCAAATCCAGCTCACATGCTCTGATTATCCACACATTGGCACAAGGGCTCTGTTCAGAGCCAGGTATACAGTGTGGCTGAAAACAGTGGAGACTACAGATGAATTTTGGGTGGGCTAATGGGTACTACCTGAATAGTTACCAAGAGCAGTGAGAACATGAACCAGAATACTAGAAACCAACATCTGGAGGAAATGTTTAAATTGTGAGAATTCAAAAATGCCTTACAAAAATGTTCAGACTGCATTGGTGTTAGTAGATCAGGGGTATCCTTGCCTATGGTAGAGGGGTTGGAATTAGAAGATCTTTAAGGTCCCTTCCAACTCAAAACATTCTATGAGTCTATCATTAGGATCCACTTGAATTTAAGAAAAAGACAGGAAGCCTGCTGGAGTAAAAGACTAAGACTCAGTCTAAATGTTATGTGCTAGAGAACAGTTAAAGCAGGTCAGGAAACTGTTGGAAGGAAGAACTAAAGGAAAGACTACAGAATATATATTTTACCAATTTTTGTAGTTTACAGAAGCCCAAATGTAGTGTTTCAGTACTCAATAATTGAAAGAGAACACTATTTAGGACCAGATAGTTGTTGCAGGAATATTATGGAGCTGAATAACTAAACCATCAGTAAGTACTCTGATATATTCTAAAAATCACTTCAGAAGTAAAAAGAGCTATACATTTTTTTTTACTATCTATGCAAAGCTTAATTAACCTGAATTCAAGAATTTGTACTGATGTAAATAATTCAGGCCTTGGGTTCAAAATGTACAAACAAGTTCTTATACTTATTTCTGCATAGGGCTCATTTTACTTTCCCTTCTCTTCTGCCTCCCACTATACATCCTCAGCAGCTTTTAGCTTGAGTTTTCACTCAAAAAACTAAATTTGGTGATTTTACAAATGAAGAAAACAAAACCATACAGTTTCACAAGAATGCAATGATGGAAAAGGCCCACTGATTTTCTCTTATTGCACTCGTGGGCTTCTGTTTAGTAAAAGTTTCCTGTTCAGGTAGGCATTTTTAGAGGGTTGTTATAAAAAAAGAGAGAGATCAGCTAGGAAGCTGTAGGGCAGCTTCACCATTTGGTATACCCAAAGGAGACATTAGCAACACAATAAACTGCAACTCATCATGTCATACTCCTGTATTATACATACCTCATTGCCCCAGCTTGTAGCAGAGGTATGAATTAGAAGACATGAGATAATGCCTATATGACAATTCTCATCCTCCAAGTAGTCCATAGCAAAATTTATTTCTAAGGTGTAAAATGATGTTGCACAATAAAATGTTTCTTGAGTAGACCAGATATTGACCTTCTCTGTTCCTGAATGGTTTCCAAGTCCAGGAACATGCAGATGACCCAGTCTAGAAAAGTAAGGGTACTCATCCAGTCTCTAAATTTCTTCCTGAAACCTCAGCTCTCTGACTCAACAGGTGACTGACTATTGTCCTGCAATGTAAGCAAAATACAGTCCAAGTGCTCGCAAGGCCTTTGCCATGTACTACTGTACATGTGTACAGATTGTACAAGGTACCTGGGAGTCTGACCTAGAAATCTATCTATTCTAAGGCCCCTTTAAATCCTTTGCTCGCTCTCTTTGGAGCCCTGACTGAAAATAAAAGCTTTTTGCTTTCCTTTTTTTTTTTTTTTTTAAAAAAAAAGTAACTCCACTTTTAAAAGTCTTTTCAAAAAGGCTACCAACCACTGTTAAAGTTTCACACAGTGAAGTATCTAAAAAAACTCTCCTGAAACTCTGTGATTTAGGAAGAAGCAAAAGAGAAAGAAGCAAGGAAAAAAGGGAAGGAGAAAGAGAAAGACAGCTCACTTTTGCTGTCTGAAAAAGAGGAGCAAGATGGGATTAAAGCATTAGATGAGACAGTTCAGACACAAAAGCACAAGTGACAGAACAGGTTCATCACACATCTGATTGGTGGTGTCTGCTGGCTGATTTTTGGCAGCTGCTTCTGCAAGCGCAGAAGCTCTTGTTGTAACTTTACCAGCCAATGGCTGAGAGCAAAGCCAAGCATCCGTCACTCCCACGAAAAGCACTCTATCATCCATCAGCAGGACTCCTTGTGCCACAGCTCTGCAGGGTAGAGGATGAGTGTTATAGTCTGTTTATTCTTAGCTAAATTGCACAATTTTCAGGTGTCATTCACAAGATAGCTGATAGGAAAAAGAAGCACAAAGGCTTTAGTTCAGCAATAATGAGGCCTGCAGGTAGGAGCTTACCATAAAGACATATCTTTTATTTTGTTTTGTGTATGTTTATTTTTATTTTTATTTTATTTTTTCTTCCCTTTTAAATACCAGAGTTGTCATCATTCAATTTACAAATGTTCAAATTGCCATTCTAACTCAAAAGCCACACTGTAAGTCAATATGGAATGCAATTATAACCCCTTAGTATCATTACAAAGTTAAATGATAACTTCTTATGCAACTTCAACTAAACATATAGCTGGTAAAACATACTATACTACTTCTAAGTGAAGCTGGAAACAGAACCGGGTGTTAATAGGAATCAGTTGCAAATGTAAAATTGATCACCAGCTGGCCGAAACTTCACAGACAATCAGGCTAATAAGAGCTAATCAAACAAGTGTTACAAGTTGAATAAATAAATCCCTCCCTATCAGTCCATCCTTTTCTTTTGAGACCCTGCTAGCTCTGAAGTGTGAATCCATTCACTGGTCATTTAACAGAGCAATAGTTTTTAGAGTCCAGCCTTGCTCAAGCTGTAGACAGAAGTGAGACCTATTTCATAAAATAAAGCCTTCAGCGCCAGTGACTCCTGTCACAGCACATTACCTCCTCAGTTGTACTGGCACAGTTGTCTGAGAGGCTTTCCTGTGAACCAGACCAGGAACTGATCCAGCTGGAAATAATCCCATGGATTTTTATTTATTTATTTATTTTTTCTTCAAGCTAGACAAGTTTCCCTCTCTAGCTCACAGCAGGAGTGGGAATGTGCGGGGAGGTGATGGTTGTTGCTGACCTGTCGTGCTGCTGGGTACTCCAAAAGTGCTAGGCCACAGCCTACGAACTTATTTTTGAGGCCTGCTTCTTTCAAACAGTTGCAGATTATATGCACAAAAGCAGTTACAGATATTTGGCGTTAAAAGCAGGTCCCAGACTCACTAAACTCTGGAGTGAGGTGCATATTGCAGCCTGTAGCACAGCTACCCTCCAAAGCTGTGCATGACTGTACCTCCTCCAGGACTGAACTGGATGGTATTGATATTACTTCCCCACCGCCCCCCCAGAGAATTACATTTTTCATCTTCCATTTTACTCTCTATAGCAGTAAGTTTACAACAACTAAGCTGTTGGACACTCTGGGCTCTGTTGGCACTTAATGGAGAAGAAGAGGCTCCAGAGAAGCACACAAGTGCTTTTAGTCTACTTTGTCAGCTGTAGCCTCAAATCAAAAAATCTGTGTTTAACTTGGAAAAGCTGAGCTGTAACAGTCTGTACCACCCCACCTTGATATATCCAGGACACTTCAGTGAAAACTTACACCTATGATAAATTAGTGGTAGTCTTGCCTGGATTCTCAGTGTACAGAGAGCTCCAAGCTTGGGCTTGGATGAGCAATAAGTGCAGTATGGAGGATTTATAATGTGGGGTTGTGAGGAAATCTGTCTTGGGAACATGTACTTAACTGATGGTATAGACATGCTGAGTGTTATTCTGCTGAGAGCAGTTTGTTCCTGCAACATTCATTTATTGCTTCAGGGGACTTTAAATATCATTACTTGTGGCCCAGATGATCACAGGTATTCAGGCTCATACAAGAAATGTAAGCTTTCCACTGTGCTATTTTACTGAGACACAGATGGAGCGATATGATTTATCTGAAGTCACCCAGGGACACAACAGCAATCAACCTCACCAGGCCTATTCCCAAAAGCACAGCCAGCCTTCATAATAGATGCTGACTAAGTACACAATAGATGTTAGGAGTAGAAATGGGTTCCTCAACCAAATTCCCTTTATTGCTATAAACAGTTTACGTGGATAGCAGCTTGTTGTGCGGTTGATGATTCATTAATATGTCTTACTAGGTCATCCTTGTGGTGAAAAGAGGACATCAATAGTATAACTTGGACTGCTGTTGTGACAAGTCTGTGAGGCTGGTGAGGTGGCTGTATTTTGGCTAACTTGTTGGCAATTAAAACCCAGGACTTCTAAACCAAAGCATCAGACTCAGTGACAGGTGACAGGCAGCCCCACATAGAGAGGCAAGAGTTGTGGAGAAAGGCATAAAATTGTCATCTGTGAGTAATATTCATGGCCCAAAGATGACGTGACATCACTGAAGCCACGCACACAGGGCATCTACTGCCTGGCATTATCTGCACTTGTTCTTTTAAGTCTATTGATGATGATCTCAACCCAAGTTCTCATTTACACAAAGATCATTTATATGACTTGACCGTTACAAAGGTTGCATACTTTTCACTGACACCTGCTGTAAGACTGTTTTTCACTGGCAGTGCAGTAAAAAAGATACGAGATAAATGGGAATCAGGTCCCTGCTCTATCCTGTGTACCTCACTCTCGAACATATGTTGCAGAGTCTATAATGGTTTGCTGTAACAAGCAATTCACTGTGGAACAGATGATGAATCAGTTATAATGTTTTAATGCTCTTGGCTAAGTACATGAAATGGCATGTGTAGTGAGCATATTTTAGGATTTATTCAAGTATGGTCATTGACACACATGTTCTTTGCAGGAGATGAGAGGAAAGAAAGACTTGCACATTTTTTAATAAATCTGAGACATTCTTTGAAAGGATTTGCTCTGTTTTCCCCATTTTGTAGCATTAACTATGAAGTAGTTTGGCAGAGTTATGCCTAAATGACTTTCTTGCTCTTGCCACTATGTGTAACTTGGGAGAAAGAAATATTTGTGAGATTTTCCTTACAGATACAGCTGTGCTGGGTACTGTAGGGAGGCTGCCCATGTCAAGGAAACATTACATTGTCAGCCCTGTTTGCTCTCTGCCATTTAGTTTTCTTTCTGTTAGAGAGTGGTCTTCTCTAGGGGAAAAAAACGCACTATACCTTCCCTACACCAATAAAGTTAGAGGACTATATTTGAATATAGTATTGACAATTGTAAAAATAAGCTGTGTGTTGATGCAATTAGAACAATTTGTTCTGTCATCTATTTTAAGCCAGAGGTCTTTCTTAAGTCTGAACATCTTCACTCCCAGGACTCAGCTACATTAAGAATCTTCTTTCCCCACTTCTGCACTGTTCTCCCCTCCCTTTTAGGTTAGCATCATTTGATTTCCATAAAAAGCTGCTATTTGGCTGGTTTACACCCACAGTAGACAGCTGTCATCAGGCCCTACCACTCCTTCCTTCTTTCAAATCCTAATGACCTTTTTCCCCTGTTTGGGACAACATCGAGATGTTGACATTGAATGTTTCCTATTTGAATTTCATGCCAGGCTGCTGCCTGGTGGTTTTCTGAACATTCCATGATATCAGCAAAATTCAACCTACATGAAAGTCAAACAACAGAGAAACTCAGCTGTCAGGAAAAATAAATCCAGCCTTTTTCTTTTGTGCTATAATAATGCAAGCACTCACTGATTAGAGGGTGTCTACTTCCCCTGATATCAGATACATGAACTGTTTTTGTTTTAATCAGAGGGAATACTAGTCCTCATCTAACCTAATATGCTGACTTAGCTTTACAGAGTCTGGATGGTCATCTTTTCATCCCACGATCAGAGCACTGGGAATCGGGTTTTATGATTGTGAAGCCAGAACTTGCCATCCACAAAGGGCCAAAGAGCAAAAGTGATTGAAACAAAGCTGCACTGTCAGCAATATTTGCTTCTTGATTCTGAATCTGCAAAAGAACACATAACTTTACATAATTCATACATTTTAATGGCAGGATTATATGCATTGTTTTGCATAGTAAATTACAGCACCCTGGCCAGTGTATTCCTCTTCTGGCAATTCATCATGATATAATGTAAAAGATGCTTCCTCCAATTTCATTTTTCACCATTGACTAGAAGATGCAAGTCTGAAAAAGACACCTAGCTGAGTACTTTCCTATTGACATATTTTGTAATATTATAAACTCTTTCCCAAACATAAAATAGCAAAACAGTTAAAATCTGGATGGCATTTTTTAAAATGATAACTCCACAAATATTCCACACTGACTCTATGAAAATAAGTTGATTTTATATAGATGTTAAATAACGTTAAACCAATAGCCCACAGGTATGAATATTATATTCATAAAATATTCTCCTGTTAACCATAACAGCATCAGTTTCCTGTGTCTATAAGTAATGTTGGACCATATCCCAGGCAAAACATTGCTTACAAGCTTTGAGTTAAACACCATAGCATTAGACCTTCAATTTCAGCTATTCAAGGTTTAAAAGTGTATGTTGTTTGGAGCACAGTGCAAGAGGAAGGAGCATGTTGCGGACCTCGTGTTCACAAGGTAAGTGAATTGTGATGAGAATCCAAACAATACTGTGAGAAGTTGCTTGTTGAGCAGGAGATCTCATGGAGATTCCTTGTCTCATGCATCTGCCCAGGCCCCTGGATGTGGCAAGTGCCAGGAGCTCCCCATGCAGCAGGGTCCGGCAGAGCCTCCTCCAGAAGGTGCACACCCTGGTTGCTGTGCTGAGGGGGGACATCCTAGTGGATGTCTTTCTAGGCTACCCCATCAAGAAGAGGAGGCAGACAAAGCCTTCTTAAAGGCTTTGGTCTTCTGTTCACAAACAAGGAAGAACTGTCTGGGGATGTAATGTTAGATGACATCATTGCCCAGAGTGATTATGAGATTAGCAGAGTTTAAGGTGCTGAAGGAAGAGAGGAAGGCAAGTAAGAGGACAATAGCCCTGCACTTCAGGAGAAAGAACTTGATTTGTTCAGGGACATGATCAGCAGGATTCCATGGGAAACTGTCCTGAAGGGCAAAGGTGCCCAGCAGAGCTGTTCAGCCTTCATGCACAAGAACATTCTGACCCAACATGTGGGACAACAAGGACTGTGTGGCAGGAGCCCACAGTGGCTGAATGGGGAGAGCCTGGATGAGCCACCCCCTGAGGGAAACACACAGAGGGAGGGCAGGCAGGGGCTGCCCCACAGCAGTGTAGAAGTGCTGCCTGGGCTCATGGGGATGGAATTAGCAAGTACAAAGATTGGCTGAAAGGTGGAAGTGCCATGGGATATGCAGGGCTGCATGGGTTTCTACAGGTGTATGAGCAGCAAAAAGATCAGGGAAAATGTTGGCCCACTGCTAAAAGTGGAAGGTGATCTAGTGACAGAGGATATGGCAAAGACTCAGAGCCTTCCTTGC
Source organism: Anseranas semipalmata (assembly GCA_013399115.1). Lineage (NCBI taxonomy): Eukaryota > Metazoa > Chordata > Aves > Anseriformes > Anseranatidae > Anseranas > Anseranas semipalmata. Next base: position 47,131 of record VXAA01002332.1, read on the forward strand.
CTTGACCTTTACTGGCAAGGCCTGCTCTCGGGCTTCCCATGTCTTTGTGCTTAGTCACTGAGCTTGAGGGAGAGAGAGGCTCATGGTAGGTGAAGATGAATTTAGGGACCACTTAAGTAAACTGGACATACACGGAAATGAATGGGATACCTCTAAGAGTGCTGAGACTGTTCTCTATTCTGACATGTTAAGATGCAAATGTGCCAAAATTAAAATATGTACAATAATCACAAGGAACCACAAATCCATGAGAGAGAACACAAGTCAGGAAAGCCTGAGAATTCAATATCGGTCATGAACCATTCTCACCCATGCCATCTGCAGAGCTCCCTCTTCCCGTTCAGAATTACTTTAGACTATTTGACCCTGGCTATTTGACTCCACATTGCCACTCAGGAGCAATCCTTATGAATCAAACCTCCATGGCTGTCCAAGCTTTCTAGAGACCCTTCAGAACATGCTTACTGAAAAACACCTAGATCAGTTTGATCTTGCTTTAATGGAAAATAAGAGTACAGACATTCAAATGATAGCAATTGGCAAGGGTCAAGCAGCCTACTGTATTGCTGAGGTTGCAGTAACTGATTTTGAAAAAATGATCACTTGGAGATAAAAATTACTCCTTCTAACACAGGTGAGCTTTTTGGGTTTGGGACATACTTTAATGTAGTATTGCAAATATAAAACAGTGTTTTTAGATATTAAAAGTGTTGCTGTGATGTAGACGTCAGAATATCAAGATATGAACAGTCATGGAAGTTCTAGGTTCACTATATTTGTAGTGTTCCTAATGTTAAGTTCCAGGAATACCAAAAACTACACAACAGAGTTTCTAAATTGGATCACTTAATTCTTATCACATAGCAGAGATATGCAAAATATTCCCCAGCAATGTGCCACTGCACAATTTTACATCCTGAAGAGTTGAACTCAGTTCTACAGGATCCATATATGGGTAATTAATGAATCTTCTCTAACTAGCCAACCACATGCCCATTACTGAGCTTGTGAGTCAATACTACTAATTCACAATGACATCAGCTAGTGGCTGGGGATTGTTCCTCTCAGTGTGCCACTGTTTAACTCATGTTTATGACACTAATTACATTGGCACATGATAAATAATTCAGGCTTCCTTGGACTCACACACAGGCATCAGTAAGGTTTATTCATGCCCATTAAGCACTGACCCGTACTGGAAACTGTGCACAGTACATGCTATCCCAATTTTCCTCACAGAAAATGACAACTCCTGATATAGCTGAGGTTGCTGGATGTATTTTCTGGACTTGTCTTTTTTTTTTTCCTGAGCTGAAATTTTTCCCAGGTGGAACCTGAAAACTCTGTACTTTAGTGATGCTCAAGCATGATCATCAATGAAGCACCCAGTATACTGTATAGCTGATATACTTCCCCATAGGCCACGCTGGTGCTCTGGATGCAGCAAACTCAGGGCAGATGTAAAGAGGGTGAAGTAGGGTTGCTATTTCCTAGGTGTGTTGGACATCCCAAACAGGTGTTGCACTGATGGCCTGTAAATTTACAGTAAATCTGATGTGCTAAAGAGAAACAAACTCGTGCATATGTGAGTCACCTAGGGAGTACATACACACAGGTTAGGAAGTGCAACTACCTCTGTTAGGGTGACATAAAACATAATCTGACAATCATTTGAGAAAATAATATCTTAAAATGGCATTGCCAGAGAGACGTCTCTTTCACAAGTCTTATGAGCTACTTATTTACTGTAAAGAGACAAAAGAAAAAGAGATAGCACAAGACTAATCCCACGTCTGGCATCTGAATGCAGAAGTGTTTGGTTGTGGTGGGTGATAGGACTATTTCTCAGAGGCTGGTTTCCACTGAGGCACAAACATCTCAACCAAGCAGTGAGCAAAGCGAGTACTGTTAATGAGGAAACTGGATGTGTTTGCATTTGTTACCATATCTAATGAATGTACTGAACTAGTAATACTCCTAAGTATCAGTCCCTGCCACAGGTTGATAATGTGCCTCTTGTACATTCAAAAGTATGGATAAAACATGGGGCCAACAGAGAATGACTGAGACTAAAGGCCATTTCATTCTGTACATTTAAAGTATTTGGTGCAGTGAAAACTTGCTACAGCTTTGGTTTAAAACAATACATTTTTAAAAATTTGATAGTTTGTCAAGACTTTAGATAGTGATCTGCATATCACAGGAAAAAATATATATATATATTCATGAAGAAATAAATTGTTTATTGAAGTTATTCTCTCAGTTTTACTGATTGGTGTCATCTGTATTTTCAGAACAATGCAGAGATCCTTAACTTTCTAACAGTTTTAGGTAAGTTTCAAGACCATCAATACAGCACAGAGGAAATAGCTCAAAATATATTAAAGAAATTTGACTCAGCCTTAAAATATGCAATAATTTAATTAAGAAGAAGAAAGATAGATTTCACCCACCAACCAACTCATCAGCCCACGCATTCAAAATATATTACACCAAGAACTCAGGTACTCTGTTAATTTTTTGTGATAATAGAGTTCTTGGTACCTGCCCTTCTGTCTATTCCACATCTTTACCGAGAAATTCAATCATTGCTGAAATTAAATTCCTTCTGAAATAAGATAATGCTTGATTCACATGCTCAGAAGAACTGATCTTGCACAAACCTAAAAGCAGTGTTTTTATTCAGGAAAGAACAGAATTAAACTGCTGAGACAGATTTCACTCATCTTCGAATACTTTACATCTCAAAATGGCAGTCACCACACTGCTGTCCTTGAACCCAGAAGAAAACAATACCTATTCAGTGAAAGAACTGCACACACACAACCAAATGTCATTTTCAGTCAGGCATTTCTATTCCATTTCCGTTGCCTAATTTTTTTTTTTCTTTAATTCACTGGCGGACGATTTTAGGCTTTGGGAGAGTATATACCACAATATTGTGGCCAGACATGTCTATCAGAAGAGGCAACTGGTATGTGCTTTTCCTCATTTTCACTTGTAGATTTACCATCTGCCACATGGCACTGGGAGAGAGTCACTGAAATATGTGTTCTTCAAACACTGAACAAGGAACTTGATTAGTAAGAGGAACATTATATTAACCCTACAGCTATTGTTCTTCTTCCATTTCACCGCACAGTTTTTGCATAAAATCTCTTTGTACCTGGCTTCTCACTGCAAGCCAAGATAAACAATTTACAACATCATCACAGCACCAAGTGCACAGTTACATTTACATTACCTTTAGGCTGATAAGAAGTGTGATCATTTTCTTTTTCATTAATCACATTACCTTCATTTCAGATTTGAAAGTTGTTTCTTCTGACTGGCTAATAGTTAATATGTCAAAAGGTCCTTTTGTTAATTCACTTAATATTTCCTCCCAGCATATTCTTAATACTTTTCTCCTTCAAGTATTGCTTCATTTGTAATTTTATATCCAACCCTCTGATGTAAACATAAAGCCCTAGGGGGCTTTATTATTATTGCTGTTATTCTTTTCTATGCATTTTTCCCTGTCCAGTGCTTTTTCTGAATCTAGTAATTTGATCTAGCAAATCAAATCTAGATTGTAACAGATACTTTAGAAATCTGCCTACTGGAGCTTTCAGCACAACATGGAATTTGCATTACACTGTTTCAAAACACTTCTGTCATGTTTGCTTGTTGCCCTTTTAAGTATATTCAAAAGATATTTGGGTAACCTATTAAGAGCTATCAAAAGATGTTTTTATTTCCAACTATGTTGTTCTTAAAACTTTGACTTCAACAGATGTGGGATTAAGTCTTTAAAGCTGAATTAATTCTGAGAAATTAAAGATCAGAAACAAAGAGCTGATATCTAAAACAATGTCCTCAGATAATTTCCATGCAGTAAACAACATACAGTGATCCAATACTTACGTTAGGGAAGCATTTGTTATGTGTACTCTTTCTGGCCATTGGAAATTAACAACATTATTATTAGTCCATTTTACCTGTTTAATCCTTGGGAACACCTATATCATTCTAGTGTTAGAGCAAATGTAATTATATTTTTTATTAATGACATGCAGTTCCAGGAAAAGAAAGGAAAAGTTCAGGAAAAGTTCAGGAAAAGTTCAGGAAAAGAAAGTCATTGCCTTCCAGAGCAAGCCAGGCTGATGAGTTCCCTTCCCTCGCTTGGGACATTTCCACACAGAAAATAGTTAACACTGGAATCACCATAATCCTAACTATTCTGGAAGATGAACAGCCCACAAGTTTTACTCTGTAGAGTTTAGTAAGTGATGTTATTCTCTTTAGAATAGGCACAGAACATATTTTGAGATTGAATTCCTTCTCTTCTTACTCTTCTAAACTCAAAACATTGTATCCCCCTTACCTAAATCTGGTTAAATTGATTTTCCATTTCCCTCTTCAGATAGAAAACATTGCCATTATTCTTAGAGTCCTCCTCAGCCGCTTTTCTCTTGTTTGGCTTGTCTGATACCTAGTTTGTGGAACTTTATTATGCCAGACTATGTCAAATTTCTATCAGATAGCATTCTCTCTGATTTTCTCTTTCCCAAAGGTGTGAAATTTAGGTGTTAACTTGAATCAAAAAATATATATCCATCCATAGAAAATGTCAAGGATGAAAATACTCCTGTTACAGGATCCAGGTAATACTGAATTATTTATAGAAATCATTCTATATCTGAACACAACATAATGCTTAAGCAACCTCTCCAGGATATATCAATAATGTTTTCTAGAAACACAAGAAAAAAAAAGGAGAATACATTAAAGATTACATTTGGGAATTCAATAAGTATAAATTATTGCCATTAAAAATGTTAGATGAAAATACCACATGATTTCATCAGTTTGCCGAGAAGAAAACCTAAACCTCTCAAGAGATTCTACAAGATCAAAACAAAAGAGAACAAGCAAGCAGAATTTACTACACACATTCACCTTTTTCTTCTATTGGAAATACATAAGCATTTTTATGTATGTTCACTCACACCAATAGGTATTTAAAAATGTTAAGGTTACAAAATCAAGTACTGAAAAATTACAAAATTCTAGGATTAGGTTTTCTCTTACACTGTCATTGTTGATGCACACATCATGATGCGTGGCAGTTCTGATGCTTTTCAGATGTTGAGAATCTTCACAGTGCTTCAATTCTGTTTCATCATAGGGAAAAGGATCAAAGTATTCAAACAATTAATTCTTACTACTCACCTTATGAATGCAATCCCAGGACAGTCAGGGTGTTGGGATCCTCTAAAATGTGCCACTTTCCATGCTCAGTTCATGCTGCTGCATAGCAGTCTCTGCAACTTTGGGGGCAGCCAAGTAAATTTCCACTGAGAGTTATTACACAGGGACAATGTAAACTGGTGTGCTGAGCTTGCTGCCAGCATTTGTTCTGTCTGCACATACTTAGCATAGGAGGGAAAAGACTCAGAAAGGTCTTGCTAAAACCCTTTAAAGTTCTGGTGGCAATGGACCTCTTTATCTCTGAGTCTATTGCCAAGGCCACTCACCTACGTTTTCAATGTATGATCCTACAAGGCTTTTCCTTGTGGCCAATACTTCATTCAATATACCACTGAGTGCAGTGCCCTAAAATAATCCACCTTTCTGAGATGCATGGAGCCTGAGATAGCTTCTCAAGTTCATTTGCATCAGATGTGTACAGTTTCTGTAATTCAGTTACAGCCTGAGGCTAATATTTTTTGTTTTCAAAATACCGTAGGACTTTTCTTTAACACTATCATTATTTTCTATAGTATCAGAATTATTTGCTGATTGTACACATAAAAATAGAAAGTGGTGCTATCATTATGGGAAAATGTAGGGAAGAGGCACACACATATAGTTAACATACTTTATCTTGCTTTTAACTTGCCTGAACCTTTGTTGAAATTTAAAAAAAAAATCAACATTTGTGTGGAAAGTTCAATGTTCAGGGTAATTTTGCTGAACACCAATGTTTTCAGAAATATTATCTAGAATAAATGTGAATAAATAGAATAAACTATTATACATTTACTCTGCGTTCATTAAAGAATTTCCACTTCGGATAATTTTGAACAAATGACTGGAATTAACAGCCCCATTAATAGACCAGATCCTAAAAAACATGCTTGATAACAGTGTAATTGTTGCCAAAATTAATACTTTTTGGACGCTATTCTTTTCCTAAGTTTCATATCAAATTAAAAATTGTAAGAAATGCTTGATACACTGACAAACAATATATGATACAAAATAGTGCAACAGAGAGAAGCAATGATAATATGTAGGCTGTGCCACTTAAGAAAAAAAAAAAGTAATAGTGGTTAGTAATAAAGATGGCAAATATACACAAAGTTTATGTGGAATATATTCTGAAGAGCAATTTATTGCACTTTAAAATATATATGAAATAGTTAGGGTGAATATTTCTTTTTTTAAGTAATTCTATTATTCTTCATTCACTTTGAAGAGAACTGATGTTACTAGTTTATACACCTAAATTCCAGATAGCTGTGGTAGATGGGACAACTGTCACCTAGAAATTCTGGGCCCTAAAGTGCAGTTATCTACCTTTAGACCAATTTACATTTCCTTTAAAAATCCCATAAACTTCTCTCTCAGGACTCCCATACATGGATACTTACATTTAAGGTAACTCAGGAGAAAGAAACTTGAATGCTAATGTAGATTCTAAAAATTCTCTAAATTTTTTAAAAATACATTATTGTAAATTACACAATACAGAAAGAGAAGTGAGATAACACTCCTCAGCTATCTGTATGTACACTTCAGTGACTAGCCTGTGCAGCATTCCAAAAATTAACAGTTGTACAGAATATTACCACAGAATTCAACCATTCTGTGATTCTGTAATATCACAACAGTTAAATCACTAGCTGTGACGGGAACTTAAAAAAAAAAAAATCACAAAAAAATAGGGAATCTAATTTATGGGGACAGAGAAACATGAATAAATAGACCCAGCACGCAAAAGCTGTAGAAACAAAAAGCTGTAGAAAAATAATTTTGTCTTACCAGACAAAAATATCAGTATTTTAAATTATTACATGTTGACATGAACTGTGTATTTATCAAAGATAGTCTATCCATCCCTTAGATGCCCTCTGAAGCTTGTGCAAAACTTTGACTCACACACCCAAAGCCCTACTCTCTTTCACCTGAGAAGAGGCAAGTGAATATATAAGCTTTGCCTGAATTTCCTTTTAATACTGTTAAACACATAGAGTATTGTATTATACAAGTCCAAAGAAAAGGGAAACAAATGGCATCCAGAAAAAGGAAAATCACATAACTGCATCGCAAAATGCTGGGAGTCACCGTATTTCTTACACAATGCTGTGCTAATCTTTAAGGTGCTTTTTACTTATAGAATTTGATACCTCTTTGCCCAAATACAACATTTTTCCGTTTTGCCACCAGACAAACTAACATCTAAACAACTAAACTATTCATCTAACAACTAAAAAATTTTGTATGTGAGGCATATAAAACTGTTTTTTACCCTTCTTGAAAAGAAAAAGATTTTCTGAGTTGCATTAATGAAAATTAAATGAAATATAGTAAGTGAAAATATACCTAGCAATCAGAAAAAAAAAAAAAAAGGAGGAATCTAATAGTAGGATTTAACAAATAAATTTCAAACCTATTAAATACCTTAAAGTCAGTCCAGTAATGAATGTCACAAGTGACAAATACAATTTATGTGACAAGAGGTGATGACATACGGAAATATAAGATAAACACAAGGAGTACTTATATATTCAAAATTGAACATATATAAATGAAAAGTGGAATTAACAGTTAGTCATTTTTATTTTAATGTGCAACATTCGGACAGTAGGCACCAAGATATCAAGATACCAAGATACCAAGCTTTTCAAGCTCCTATTAAATGAAAAAGAAAAACAGATTCCAGCCTAAGCTAAAAAATCTCTTATCCAGTATTCTGTATTTTAAAGCAACAGATTTCCATGTTGAGAATCATCCATTCTCAAAGTTTCACTAGACAGTAAAATAACTGCAGAGATGTCTTCTGATTGACAATTTAGTTGTGGTTCACCTTTGCCTGATTTAATTGCATGATCATGCAAAGGAAGATTAAATTAACACCTCTCCTCCTCTAAAAAATGATTCAATCCAGATTCTCTACATTATCTTTCATTAGATAATCAGGCATTTGCAAAAGCAGAAGACTAAATAATTAATCAATCAATGAGTTGAAAACATGAAAAACTAATGAACCAAGGTTTATGTAAGAATCACAATCCCTGTATCATGGAATATGTGTAGCACCAATTTAAATGTTTATTTAGACTTCACCTTTACAAGTATTCAAAACGAATGTCTATGGCCGTTTTAAAGGTCAACAGGTTTGAGTAAACTGATGTTTTTATATACCAATCTGAATTATTTTTAAGGCTGCACCTGGTGTGAGTGACTTTTGAATCATTCCTTGATCTTTACTGAAATAGATCAGTTAGCAAAAGAAATTGCATTTCTCGGAAAGTCCCATCTAATGTATGGAGATTGCCATCTCTCTTGGAAAGGTTACAAGGCACCTGATCATGTTAATCCTTCTGTATAATAACTTCTCTTTTTTAATACAGAGCAAAACAGGCAATGTTCTCCCACTAAATTTTGAGTCACCAGGGATTGCTAGTCCTCACAGTATTTTGGGATTTAACGTACTTGTATTGCAAAACTGGATGTAGTAGAAGTATTAACCAAAAGTGCTGCAAGGAAAAGGAGATGAAAAGGACCATATAAGTAATAGAAAAAGAGCAGAAGGAAAATATGATATTGGAAGCTGAAAATGACAGTGAGATCAGGCCAACTGCCCTGCATATGCCAATGTATAAACTACTGTGTGTGAGGGTACTATAATATATTGATGTGGTATGGAGACTATCCCACTTCACCCTGTGCCATATTTTCATTTATTCTGACTGCTCAGAGCAGAAATGCTCCAAGGCAGAAAGTCCACTCTTGCAGTAAACCTCCCAGACTGAGCTGCCAAAGCCGAAGGCTCTTGGGACATCTCCATTCTAATGCTCTGTTAAGAATGCTCTTGGGATATTTCTAAGGGCAGTCCAGGACCAAAAAAATATGGACAGTTGGAGAATTGATATTCACAGATATTGCCAAGAGCACCCCTACAAAATAGTTTGGGATACCGCTAACCTGGTTTCTTTCTTCCAAAATCATCCATAACTAATATACCCACACTTGATTTAGAATCATAGAATCATTTAGGTTGGAAAAGACCCATAAGATCATCAAGTCCAAACATTACCTAAAACTACTAAGTCCACCACTAAACCATGTCCCTAAGCGCTACATCCACATGTCTTCTTAAATACTTCCAAGGATGGTGATTCTGCCACTTCCCTGGGCAGCCTTTTCCATTAATTTAGCCACCTAAGAGGGAAACAGTAGTAATTTAGATGATCAGAGCTTTGAACAACCACAGGACTTTTCAGTGTCTTGGTGGGGTAGAAGGGTCAATTTATGTGAGAGTGATCTCAGACAGGAGGTGGAAACATTTTATCTGATGTGTGGTGTTCTTTTCTTTGAGAAGCATGAGAAATCCTCTCCGTTCTTTGCTTGTTGCTGAAGCTATTAGTCAGCACAAATAGAAATGTACAAGTAAAAGCCAACAGAGAAAGAGAGGAACATTTTTTGTTTGTTTTTGTTTTTGTTTTAGTGGCACATTGGCAACCTCTAAAGCAGGAAAATAAACAGCATGAGTGCTCCTGCTTGAGCACTAACCCACCATCAGGCTAACAACTAAACCATTAACAAGGTCCCTGTGTGAACTAGCAACCTCTCAAACAAAGCCTGGGCATGCTTTAGCAGTCAGTATGGGCCAGGAATCATCTCCAACAGACTGTCTGAAAATGGCCACACTCTTTTAGTGGGTAAGAGAGTTAATGGTATGGATAGAGGTTGTATCATGCCAGCTGGCCACAATTAACTGTCCCTGGTCTGTTTTTTGTTGTTGTTTTTAACCAGAATGGATGTAGCCATTGGATTCAGCCAGCCCAATAGCCTGTCTGTGGCAATGACAAATAGACTATGCTTAAGGAAAGCATTTAAAAAGCAGGAAAGGCACAGAGTGCTTTCCCTTGGTATATCCTGCTGGCTTCCAAGAAACAATCAACAACCTAGGTATTTCATGAGTCACGACTGCACCCAGCTGCATTGATTTTAATAGCTTCCTCTTCCAACTTCCAGCTGTTTTCAGCTTTGCTTTTTATATTTTCTTTAGGCATACCTTTAGAGTGAGCTCTTGGGCCAACAGGGGAGCACAACCTGCCTCTCTTTCGGTTTCTGAGAGCAGCTATGTACAAGCTGCATTTGATCACACCAGCTCCAGGACATGTAAAGGGCTGGATCCAGAATATTAGTAATTCAGTTCTGGAAAGATCCAAGTATTTGCTTGATTTGTTAGACTTCTCTTTTAGAAAATTAGTGACTTTCATGTGGAAGAGAAATGTTTTGTCTATGACAGAAGTTCCATCATGCTATGAGGTATTTTGTATACTTGAAGCTCAGGTTAGCAATGTTTGGTTTTATTTCAAATTTTGATTTTTTATTTTGAAATCTAATCAGCACTGTTACTTCATATGTTTTCTGTGTTTTGTTTGTTTGCTTGTTTGTTTGTTTGTTTTTGTGGCTTTGATTTGTTTGTGTTTTGTGTGTGTGTGTGTATTTTTCATGAGATCTGCCAAAGTTTCCTCTATTGACAAACTTGTATGGATAATTGAAGGCTTTCATGTAAATAATTTATTTTGAAGTTACTTGTTCTCCAGTTTAGTTAACATCTCAGAATGGAGTGGAAAGTGTGTCATGTGCCTACACAAGAAATGGATTTTTCAAAGTTCAGGAGCTGGTGTCATTGCACTGAGAGAAGGCAGGTATCTTTTCAAATGCACAAAAGTTAGAAGAGGAAAGCAGACACAAGACCTTTTGAATTTCCAAGAGGAGAAAAGAGTTTAGGAGGGGAAGAGCAGAGGCTGCTGGTCTGAGAGAGGAAGAAAGGTCACATTCTCTTTCATCAATTACTCCTTGAGGAAAAGAAACCCAGTAAGAAAAATACATCCGGCTATAGGTCAACTACACCTTACATTAAGGCAGCTTCTAACACAGTTTAACAGGCTAAGGAAGATCAGCCAAAACCAAGATTGGACTCTTATCATCTGACACTGGAATCTATGACAAAAAAGATCTAGGCAAAGCCCCACGGGACCTTGAACATGAGCAGTGGCAGTAGCAGGTAACACTGCTGGTGGAGGCAGCTCTTGTCTTTGTGCTGATCACTTGGAGGTGGCTTACAAGCCAACTGTGGCACATATGCTACAGTTTAGGAATCTATGATTCAGGCCAAAATATGCTTTTTAAATCAAAAAGACAAAAACATGTCCTAGCAGATTCTTAGTCTGTGCACAGCGGTACTTTTACATATATTAAAAGCCACTTTTGTTCACAATTGTTTTCTAATGGTTTTCAAAACGTGGTGTTCCTGCTCATCAAGATGTATTATTCTGTGTGATATTTCCTGGTGCAAAAGTAATCAAATTAAAAGTAAATTACTCAGAGTAATTATATTACTCACAGACACTTTCTTCATGACAGATAAGAAACAGACCTGTTACTAGCTGTATTCTAATCACAGTTATAAAAAGGTCTAGTAATATACTCTAAGATGAACATTAAATTACCTTTTGCCTTGCATATGCTACCTGGGTCAGGAAGGTTGATTGGGGTTATGGGCTAGGCCATGAAACCTTTATTCTACTGGCAATGTCATTACTTTTTTCTTTTTTCTTTTTAATAAAGGGAAAATAGTTCTATATTTTTATTTGATTTTGTTTCTAAATTAATTTTCTATTTCATCTGCTAAGGAAATGAGATGTGAAAACAATTCCATACTGTGTGTGAGCACATTAGTTGAGGAACATACTTTCAGACTTAGTCTAGCTAACACTGTAGGAAGGCTAAATTTATCAGCTTTTCTTATCAGATGAATAAAAAACTGTGCAAAAATTATCTTTTTTTTCCCATTAAAAAAAGAGCTTCACATGCATTAAAGAAAAGATATATTTTGCTGTTGCATGTCATCAGTAAGTACCCAGGAAGTTGTAGACTGTCAGTGACCCAGGAGGCTAAGCAGTACATCACTGAGATTTGGAAATGTCTCTCAGAATTTGCAAAATTCTCTGTCACATTACAAATGTGTGCCCTCTGCACAGTTGAGAGGACTGGATCACTGATCTGTGCACCACACCTGAAACAATAGGATTCTGATTTTGACCCAACATCAATTTCACTCTACCATAGTTACAAAGACTCCAGCAGAGTTATTTCAGAAATACATATGTGCAGCTGAAACCAATAGAAAGCCACAGGTCTCTGATATCGCTGCATGAGCTCATCTTCATTATCTCTCATATTTTGTCTCCATTCTCTCACCATACTCAACCATTGCCTCTCTTTCCTCTTGTATTGCAAACTCTCTGGGACAGAGACTACCAATTTATGACTTTCCAGTCAGGATTTCTGGACATTTCTGTAAAGATAATGTGAAATAATAATAACACTATTCAGACAGAGTCTAGACAAGGCAGAAGCAAATACTGTACTAAGGCTCTTCCATGGTCATGTATTGTCTAGAAATTGCTGAATAATAATCTGATCTAATGTTAATCTGTCAAAAGTTGACAGCCATTTTGCTTTTTGTTGTCATACCCATAATGTATGCAGGCAGTCCACCTCAATCAGAACATAGCAAGTTACAGTATTCATTCAGTGTCCTCAATCTTTATGCAGCTTGCTTTGGCTGACCATTAGTCCACACTTACTGCTCTCTGCACTTCCATCTGAGTATACCCACTGGCAGTAGAGAAGGAGACACTGGCATGCCTTACAGGTCATCCAAGATGATGGATGCCTACTTTTTATACTTTGCTGCAATATCAAGTGCTTTCATTTTTCAGGATTTCTTCCAGGAAGCAGATCTTCTTTCAAAGAACTCTGCATAGACTAATGAAAAAAATCAAAATTCTATTTTGCAATGGGTTTCAAGGATCCATGCATTTGTTCTCATTTTCTATCCATCTAACAAGCCTGAGATGCTCCACAATGTTTTCATATTTCCCATCATCCAGGTAGAGCCTGGAAATTAGAGTCCCCTTCAGGGACAGGGGATAGCAGGGTTCAAGATGTTTGAAGACAGGATATGGAAATGGACTTTCTAAATATACATTTGTAGGTGAAAAACAGCTTGACTTTTGAATGCTAACAGGCAATACATAATTGGGTGTGTGTCTGCAGGGGTGAATGCCTGAAACTGAGCTTTTGAACTTTCAGGCAGAAGACTGTAACTTGCTAGCTGCAGCTGGTGTGGGCTGGTTATAAATTTTGGTGAAACCTGGACATCCTAAATCCTCCAAATAATAAGAAAACATGTAGCAGACCACTGATTAGAAGGCTGATCACATGTTGTGCTTCATAGACTGCACATAGACTGTTTAGACTTGGAAAATGGTAGGCCTGGGGGCCAAGAAGGAAGAGCTGGTGCCAAAAGAAAATGATCTCAGAAAGAAGGGAGCCTAGAAAGCAGAAGGTGAGGATCCTAGCTAACGCGAAGATCCTAGAGATCAGAGAGCTGCATGGAGATGACTGCCAGGGGATGCCAGGCCCGATGATGCCCAAGACGGGTGACTAAGAGCAGCAGACCAGCAGGAATTGACCTGACTTTCTGCCCAACTGTCCCTGTAATCTACTCTCTGCCTTCCCTCTTCTCCCTCAGCTAAATTCTGTATGAAAAGCCTCCATTTCAGGAATCTCCATTTTCTGCAAAGACTTAATCAAAAAAAGTCTTAACAATTTCTATTAGACAGTGAATCATTGTAAGAACACTTTCATTTCCAAAATAAATTCAGGAATTTGTGCTGCCTTACTGGCTGCTACTTTCTTTCTATCTGGATCTGTGACTTGCTAGCTAATTGTTTCCAAGGAGCCCTGGATCATTGTGACAAAGGCAGCACTTATTTCTCTTGAGATTTAGGCCCACACACTTCATTGTTTCAATATAATAGACTTATTACATTCTTCTTCAGAAAGGTCGTACAACACAGCCTGTAAGTGATCACCTTTCAGGTGCTGCAGTTGCTATTATTTTCTTCTTTATGAGTTGAAGTGTGTGAATAATGTCAAGGGGAAATAGTCTATTCAAATTGTTAAATAAAATTAGCTAACTTGACACTTCATGAATGTAGAGGAATCTGGGGAGAAATGAAAAGCTATAAGGAAGCAAAACTGCAGTTTGTTAATCTGGAAAAAATCTTGCCCAGTACAGGCAAGACTTCCCCATAGGTGTACAATTTATTTTTTTTTTTTAAAGATTAAAAATGAATCCAAATGAAATGTCTGATTTAGCTGTACCGTTTATTTCCAAGTGAACATTTTCTTTGAGTTATTCAGCTGTCTATCAATCCTAGCCTTGCAAAATTTTGATTGGCAAAGTCCCTACCATATCCTGAAATGTGGCAAAATTCTCAAAACCATGCTTATTGAAATTTCTGGAAGAAACCTTTTCCATAATTTGAAATGTTGTGAATTGTGACAATGTTGTGAGATTTAATATTTTTGTTAAGTGCAAATGCAGCTTTTCTGTCAACTCTTTCTGAATTAACCCTCTTCAGGCTTTCAGTAAAGCTGGACAAAGAATATTTAAGATTGGAAAATTTCACCAAAAGGTGGCTTCTGTCATCTCCAACTATTTATAAATTTGACTTGAGTTTCACCAAGCTCTGCCAAATGAGGAGCAAAGTGTTCAGAGCTGGGTTGGTAAAACCGTCAGAGGAGGACATAGAAAGATTTCCCTCTTTTCTATATCAGTTCATTAGTTAAAACACAGAGGAAGCAGGACACTCCTGGTGTCTGTCTGTACAGCTCCAGGGAGGGTTTCAGCAAATCTGTTGTTTCCTCTTCCTCAGACTTAGACAAACAACCTAATCAGAAGCTTTAAAACAGGTCTGTGCTCAGTCCCCCATGTTGAAACCATAGCATTTTTCATATCAAAAACATAAGTAGTCAGAGCCTTATAAAACCACTGACCAGCCTGGTGCACCAGGACTGGTAGCCCTGTCCCACCACCCATGCAGAGCAGGACTAATACATGCTGGGGCTTTGCCTAGCTGGACCTTAAAATCCTCCAAGCACAGAATTTTCACAATTTCTCCAGATAATCTGTTCCAGCACTGCTTGTGACTATTGCCCCTTGCCGCTATGGAGGAGAGTTTGGCTCTGTAATCTCTCCCTACATTTTGTCACTTCTAGCCTCCACTTCACCAAACTAAACGTGCCTTTTTCCATCAGTGCTGCTCCTTAGCCAACCAGCCCCCAGCCAGTACTAATACACAGTGGTTATTCCTCTGAGGTGTGGGACTTTGCAATTCTCCTTGCTTAACTTTATGAGGTTTCTTTTGGCCCCATTTTCAAGTTTATCAAGGTCCCTGTGGATTGAAGCTCTGCTTTTTTGATGTGCTGTGCGTGTCAGCCACCTCCACCCACATGCAGACAGTGTTGTATAACACAACATTTGGTGTTTGGGAAATTCAGGAGCTGCTCAGCCTGCTTCCAGCCTTCACTGCAAGCACTTCATTTGCTCAAATGAGGTAGAAGAGATTCTACAGAAGTGACTGAGACTCCCTCACCTCCAAAGACAGACCATTTATGGCATGGTTATTAATTAGGCAAGAGAGTAATCAGGGTCAAACGTCAGGCAAAGGAAGTAATTGCAGTGTCTTTCCCACAGTCTCATTCAGTAATCTGGCTGTTGGTAGCAGAAAAGAATGGCATAATCATCTCTTTCCTCTCTGAAAGTTTTGTGTATGTATTTAGCCCTTTTTTTCCTACCTTTTCTTGTTTGTTCCTGAAAATGAAACTTTAGAGGTTTGTGTCAGCAGACTGTTCTTGATGCAAAACACTTTTGCCTTGGTAAAAAAAACATAATATTGAAAAAATATACATTTTATTAAATCTCATCCCAAACTTTATTTTTACATGGTGAATTGTTTGCACAGGCCTAGCTCTATTTTCACTAATCCCACAATTTACCTTTCAATTTAATCATCTTAGTTTCAAAAACACTGAAAATAGAATATTTTTATGGCCAGAAAAATATTTAAGGGACTGAATCTTAAAGCAAAATAACATGAGAGTATCAATTATTTCCTTTAAAACTAGAGATCTACCTTCACTCCAAACAACACAGCTCTACTGTGCAAAACGGGATGTTAATCTGTGGTTATTTTACATGGAATTAATGTATTTTAGCTTAATCATTTTCTAGAGAAATGGAAAATTTTCATTTTATCTAAATCTCTTGCACAGAGTTATATTTTCCTCCTAGGCTGTCTCCAAATCTGTTAGTATATGTTAACCGAAAAGGATTTTTCAGACCCAATTACAAGATGACACTTATCTTTATTAATTATATTAATATTTATATTCTTTATTAATTTTAAATCTGGCTTCAGTGTCACTGATTAAGAGACTCACATTCAAGGACCAGTATACAGCCAAGTATACAGCCAGGAAATGATTCAAGAAAGAGATGCACTATCATTTCTTTTTGTTTTAATTTCTGTTACTTTTCTTATATAAAACATAACAGCAAAACCTTTTTCTCCTTCTCTTCCATCCTCATTTTCAGGTAGTCATTTCCCTGACATGCTGAATCTATTTAAGACTTGGCCTTTGTATTTTGAATGTTTCATTTCTCTCCAAAGATTTCATTCTCTGAAGAACTGAGGCCGTTATATTACCTTTCTTTAGCAGATTTCTTAGTTTCTTATAACTGCTTTAAAAGCACTTTGAAATGTAATAATTAATAACTATGTGCATTCTTTCAAAATTTCTGCATGCTTCAACAAAATTAAAACTATTTTGGGGGAGGGGGGAGGTCTTTATTCAGCAGTTCAATGAAAAAAGCTGGGCCCTCTTGTTTACATTTAACAATTGCTTGTTAATTGCTAGACAGTCCTTATAAACATTTTCATTGTTTTGCCATGCAATTAAAAAGTTCTTTCCTGAATTAGACTTTGCCACCGAATAAAATAATGTCATAAAACACTATTGTTATATTACAATTATTTTCTCCCATTTTAGTTTGAAATGAGAAGGCTTTCTATATAGTATTCATCTGTGATTAAATAGAGTCCAGACATGATTTTGCTACCCAGTAAACTAAGTTTCATGATAGGTTCTATTGGAAAGGAAAAAAATACTCCAACCAACCATTTTTCTACTGTACCTCCTCAGAATGACATGCCAGCCCAGATATATTCTATGCCTTCAGAGACAGAGTTCTTCTCCTGAACTATTTGGAAACACTCATCCCACAAACAGAAGGTATGATTTCATTTTTGCATCTAAAGCCTATCAGTCAGGCCTCACAAGGTCTTGTTCACACGTACGTTAAAATGCAGGCTGTGCATTTTATGCCAAGTTTGTGCAAAGCCTGCTTTAGTGATAGGAAAATCTTGATGGATTACTAATGAGGAGAGGTTGTGTGATAATCTTTGCAACAGTAATTCTGTAAAACAAAACAAGAGCAATAAAAATGGAATATTCAAGAGATAAATCTTAAAAGTACATTGAGGTTGGGATTTTACAAAAGAAAATGCATAATCTTCAAAAATTAAACAAAATTGCAAAGTTTAGTGTGGATTTTAAAATTTAGCTACTAAGGTTTCCTATTAGGGCTACTTGTAGGGAACTGATATTCTAAGATATTCTTTTCTAACAGCTAGGAAATTGTAGGTGTAAGATTAAATATACCATAAACAATTCTCATGTCTTTGGTCAGTAGAAGCCTCAGATGCCAAATAGCAATAGTATTTGGCAATACTTGCCAAAAAGTTTTGCCTCTTATAAATAGTACACTGACACGAGCAAAGTAATTGTAAAGGCTTTAGAAGTATCTCATTAATTTACACATCATCAGCACCTTGAAGGAAAGTATTAACTTCCAGGAAACAATTGAATTTGATCAAATCCATACCCACCAAACACTCTCTTCCTACTTAGATATGTCCTTAGTAATTGTTTGTGGTTTGAAATATTAAAAAGTTTTTATTGCGAATGCCAAATAAAGGAAATCAAAGAATTCACTGCAATACCTGGTCCCACTAGGTTTCAAAATTCAATCAGAACTTGAAAAGGATAAAGGAAAAATGTTTAAAGACTCTGACTAATAAATGAGTTAGAAAATCCAAGTCTCTTGTATATAAGTAAAAGCATTCATCAATTTCAGAATATCTGGAACAAAATTGACCTTTCATCCTTTCATCAAAACAACCTTTTTGCACCAGTCCATTGAAATGATTCTTCTTCCCCTTACTCAGTGGGTTGTAACTGGATTG
The DNA here is from genome assembly GCA_013399115.1 of Anseranas semipalmata. Classification (NCBI taxonomy): domain Eukaryota; kingdom Metazoa; phylum Chordata; class Aves; order Anseriformes; family Anseranatidae; genus Anseranas; species Anseranas semipalmata. Next base: position 65,577 of record VXAA01002332.1, read on the forward strand.
GTATTAACAGAAGGTGGTTTGTGAGGATTTCTTCCTCAGTTAACTGCTTAGAAAATTCTCAGCCCACACCCTAATCAAGCTTTGAGAACATCACAATACATTGGAGGGACTTTTTCCAACACCTCCTTTCCACCCCAGCCACAAACACACCTTGCCAACAAATATCTTATACCTGCTTCAGGGGTCCCTGGTATCACACTGTACCAAAAGGGTCCCCAGAGTAATGCCATTGGTGATGGATTTTGAGCACTCACTAAACTGAAACGATTGTCTTCTGTTCTATATTTGTTACTAATGCAAAAAAAAAAAAAAACCAGTGTCTGTAGCCACAGCTATCTACTAAGGATACCAAAGAAACTGTTGAAATATTTACAAGAAAAAGTGAGTGTATCTTGAGAAATTCAATATAAATTCATTTTAGGAAAAAAAAAAATACCATCGAGCCATGTGTAATTCCATTATTAGCTGTATATCAAAGGGATGTGTGTAAAATAATTAAAATTTAATTTAGGAACTAAATTACCTTTTTAGCAAATTACGGGTTTTTAGGATTTCTGTTAAAAGTGCATTACAGTTTGTTAGAAATTAATTGATGTCATTTAGTATTGATATGTAATTAAGTTCAAAAAGTAACTTCTATTTCCAGTAGAAAAGCTTTCCTGACTGTTTTATGAAATTTAATCAGGTAGAGGAGCTACAAAGGCATTCTGCTCCCTCTCTTGACAAGCAGCAATCTATATTGTCTTAGTTTGACAGGCAATGGTTTATATCTACATAATTTTAAGCCAATTACTTATCTTGTCTTTTACATTATAAAAGTACACATTTATTTGTATTGTTTCTCCCAAGAAAAATTCTAGCAAGCTAAATTACAGGATGGAAATAGATGGATGGAGCAGAATAGGTAGGCATAAGTTTTAAAACAAATACCAAGCAATTTGTATTCACACTGAAATAACAGTCTAAGCTGAACATTAAGCTTAAACATTTTATTAATTTCCTAGTTCCAGCCTTTTTTACATTCGGAGCTGGAGAAAAATGTGCTGAAAACCAATATACTTCTAAAATCTTTTATTTTCCTACTTCCAAATGATTCTTTAAAAAACTTTTGCCAAAATCCGTTGTTGATCATGGCAGAAAAGGCCCTGGGGTCCTGGTGGATAACATGGAAACCACGAGCCAGCAGCGTGCCCTCCCTGCAATGAATTCTAACAGCCTCCTGGGCTTCATTAGGAAGAGTTCACCAGCAGGCAAGACAGCTAATCCTCTCCTCTGTTCAACACTGGTGAGGCCACACTTAGATTGCTGGATCTAGTTTTGGGATCCCCAGTGCAAGAGAGATATGGACATACTGGAGTGAATCCAGCAAAGGGCTACAAGGACTGTTAAGACACTGGAGAATCTCTTATGCGAGGAGAGATTGAGAGAAGTGGGTCTGTTTAGCCTGGAGAAGAGAAAGCTTAGGGGGATCTTATGCATATGTATAAATACCCGATGTGGGGGAGTAAAGAAGACTGAGCCAGACTCTCCTCGTTAGTGGCCAGTGAAAGACAAGAGGCAATGGGCACAGGTCAAAACACAGAAAATTGTATCTGAACACAAGAAAAAGGTTTTTTTGTTTGTTTGTTTGTTTGTTGTTTGTTTGTTTTATTGTGAGAATATTTGATCACTGGAATGGGTTATCCAGAAATGTTGTGGAGTCTCCATCTTTGGAGATATTCAAAACCCATCCTAATATGGTCCTGGGCACCCTTTTCTCTGAGCAAGGGGTTGGACTAGATGATCTCCAAAGGTCCCTTCCAACCTCTGCTATTCTACGATTGTGTGAATAAAAGTAATTTCCATTGTGTGAGCACAACCAGTTGAGATCACTGTGGTTTATGCTATTGATTTCAAAAGGTCATGATCATACCTAATGGATGGGTTAGCAGCTTTTTATACCATGAGCTTGTTAATGCAGTGAATTTAAAGTTACAGAACAACACTGGTGTGCTTAATTATTTTGTTGCCTTAAAGGTCAATACAAAAATGGTCTGAAATAGTGAGAAAACTACACAGCAGATTGCAAATGATAGCTGTGAGTTAAGATCCATGGAGCTGACCTGTCTGAGTAAATGGAAAGATAATTATTTCTCAGAAGGTCCGTGTATGAATTAACCTTGGTATAAAGTGAATGACAGATGCCTGAATTTATGGGAAGTAGAACATCAGTTTCAGGATACTCAGTTCTTGTGGCTATTTTAGTATCTGCTGTTCAATTAAGGCATTTTCTCCCCTAAAGGAAAAAGTTTACTTTTTTTCAAAACACTTTTCTGCTCTAAAGCAAGGAGAACTTTCAGCACAGAAACAACCATCAAAGGCTATGACTACTAAGATCCATTTGTTTTACTTGCTTCAAACTTGCATCGCATGAAAATGAGATAGCTAAATGCAGAGGTTTACTGTGTTTTGTATTAGTTCTGCAGCAAAGGTTTCAAAGTCCAGGAGAGAGTGAGCACATTACAGAATGCAGCACTGTCAGGGCCCATCTTTTGATTCTTTATCCATTGAATGACCCTGTAAAACCCTTTTTCTATCATCTGCCCCTCTCCCCCACTTCAAAAATCTACATTCATCTTCTCTTGATCAAGGTCACACTGATATGAATGGATTAAGGTTTGACATTCAATCAGGGTCAGCAGTATCATTGGGGCTGCAATGTGTCTAAATTTAATTTATATGACTCTAAAAGTGAGACTTTTGAACTGCAGTCCACCGCCCTGGCTTCCAAACAGCTCCCACTTCTGAACTTCTCATATTTTTTGCAACATCATTTAGTAGGTTTTTGTTTTGTTTTGTTTTGTTTTGTTTTGTTTTGTTTTGCTTTAGGGAGGACTCATTCCCTAACCAAGTTAGTAAAGCCTTTTTTTCCCATGGAGGGGAATATAGGCAAGCAGGTGAGTTTTAAGCATTTAACCTCAGTATCTCTACCACTAGTAGCAGCAAGAGAGCAAGTTTTGAAGATTTTGCAGATCACGCCCTCAGAATAATCTTGTAACAAAGTCAACAGTCCTCTTTTGTAAAACATCTATTCTGGATTATCTAACTAAATGATTAACTAAATCTCAGACCGTTAGCAATGAGCACATCAATGTAAATCAATAACTCCCTGAGTAAAAATCTTCAGCTTACAACTGCATTAGACTATGAACTTCAACCATTCCAACACTGGATGAGAGAAACACTCAAACTCTGGTAGCTTTGCTGTTTCCATTACAGGAAATTGTTTTATCACTTCTGTCTCTATGACACAAACAGTAACAAATTTCATTTTGAAATCTCTTCATTTCATTTCCTAAATATTAAATCAAATGAGAAAGACTTGTTACAGAGCCTCTAAGTGGTAGCGCTCAGTTTGTGACTACCGTCTGTGAGAAGTTCAAGTTTGGTCTCTTTAGGTTTCTTGGTTTCACTTTTATTTGCTACTAAATAATAGTTTGCAAAATGGTAGCACACAAGAAAAATTGTGTAACTTGATACAAATTATAGAAATTAATTCATTCTTTTATAATTTTACATTGGTGTTCTGTTCAGTTCTATTCACGCTGAAAACACTGGGAGAAATAAAAAATAAAAATAAAAAAAAGAACAAGATGAATAATTTCATCAGGTTGTACAGTGAGAAGTTAGATGAAACCTCTTTTGTATATTTATGAGCAGGTTAAGGTCTGACATAACAGTTTACATGCATTATCACATATTTTTTGAAAACAGGCAATGCTTAGACTTAGTTTAGTAGAAAAAATAAGATCTAATGAAAGAAGAGAGATCTGGACAGTGGCAGATTAAAAATAAATTATCAGTGGCAACAAGGATATTACCCTTTAGAACAATTTACCAAGTAATATTGTAGACAATGTCACCTGATATCTCCATTAAAAACTAAATATTGTGCTCAAGCAAAAGTTACATGCTACAGAAACTACTGCATGCCATTTTCACAGAAAAAGATAGGCAAGATGATGGTAAGACCTTTCTGTTCCTAACAACCCTATGCAACTCTAACTTGACTGTTCTTGGCACTCTTCTCTGATCATGCAATGAGATCTAGAAGAGTACTTTGGCATCAGAAGTATAATATAGATGCAATTTAGGCACATGGGCTTGTGGCTACAATTCAGAAAACCTACTTAGGTGATCAAGAGGCCATAACCTCTTGAGTTTTCAAAAGAAAACTTGCTGTTACACATACCACAGGGACTTGTATCTTCACTGAGCATGCAGGTGCCTCTGCCGCCAGTGCTGATTCAGTAGGTAGGCTCAAAGAAAGATGAACGTTCAATGATACCTTTGAGTACACAATATATAGCGATTGTTGTTACTTATATTTAAAAAAAAAAAAAAAAGCAGGAGACAAACAGCACTAATGACCTTTTATATGATACCCTCGCGAGGAGATCCATTACCCAGCAATTTAGATTTCTGGGTTTTACCCACTAAGCTGTTCAATAGGTTGTAAAATTTGTGCATGTGAACTTTAAAACAAAAAGCCTCTAACAGCACTTAGTTATGCTCCTCTCTGAGGATTCTGAGAGACAAAAACAAGAAATTGAAACAGTAGGACAAAAAGATATTTTTATCAGAATGAATTAAAGTGCTTCTCTTCCTGCTCCCTGACTTCATCACACTGGGCTCAGATAGTTCTCACATAGAAAACAAAGATAAGCAGAAGTGGCTGACACTGGGAGAGGAGGAAAGTGCAAGAGATATGAGCATTGAATGATTAGACAGCTGGCATCTGTCATTGTGCTCAGAATGCAGAAATGAAAAATTTCAGAGCATCCATGCACCATGATCTCCAGCACTGCACACATTCCCCAATGCTATCAACTTGTAGCTAGTGGCTGATGGGTAGAAAAGTCTGAGGAGAGGGGAGAACAAATGAAAAAAAAAAAAAAAAGACAGAAAGATATTACATTATAGAAGAAGAATCTCCTACCTTTAATCTCTGCACTTGCTTTCCTCTTTGCCCTTTTGATTGTTCTGTCTCACATACAACAAAGTCTCCAGAAACAACCACTGTTTATATCTGAGATTCAAAATTCTAGCTATAAGGCACTGTGCTAGCTAAAGTGATGTAGTGCCATTACTTTTCAGTTTCATACACATATAGATGTCTGTATATCAGCATATGACACAAACGCCAAATCTCAGAACTGACTGCACAACATTTGTGATGTTTATAGAGTCAATTCACTAAACTGGATTTAGCAATGAAAGGAAGGATTAATGTCATTTCTTTTTCAAATAGTACAGTCAATTCTGTTTGTCTGTGCTGGTTTTGGAAGGAGGCTACCATAAAGCATAGTCTTAATGAAAACTTTCTGTGCCAATTTCCTGTTGTCTTTGCTGATGAAAAACTGAAATTGATATCTTTGTTGAATTTAACTATAACACCTTGTGATAATACTTTATATTTTGACTCGATGTCCATAAAATATCAGAAATTATCTCTACACACTTATTCAAATCAATATCATCCTTGACAAGAGACAACAAAGAACAAGTGACACATATCTGAACATCTTAAGGAGAAAAATACAGATATTGGTAATTCCAGGCATCCAACCAGTTTATCTTGATACAAGCAGGATTAACTAGATCAAGAAAGGAAAGAAAAAAGAGGGAAAGCTCTCATTTAATAAGTACTAGTCCAGTTTCTCTCTTTCTCCCCACTCTTTTATCATGTAGCTCAATTCACTACTTACCGTCCACCATGCGAGTGTAGAAAAGTAGTAATTTCTCTCTGGGCTTTTCTCTAATGGTCACAGTAGATAGTCTTAGATCTGCCTCTTAAAACAAGGTAAGATAGAGTTATGCATTTGCCCTACTTTGGGTCAAAGTACTATCTCTAAGGCAAGCATCAAAAATGGACCAGCTAAACTACATACTAGAAGGGTCCGTTTCTCACACAAGGAATAACAAACAAGGCTACACTGCTAGCTCCAATATAGATTTCAGTACTTTGCCATCTACAGTTGTTGAAATAACCCCCCCACACACTGATGTAGCATGTAGGCACACTAACACAAGTGATCAGCAAGCACCATGAGCAACACAGTAAGGTTATATGAGCAGCCTTGGTATCAGAAGCCAGCTCCACAAGCCCTGCACGTTCAGTGATTGAAGTTCCTCCCACCTGACAGAGCAAGAGCAGGGACACCCCTCACACATCTCAGTCTCTTTGGGTCCCCAGCCCCTGAGTTTGCTATGCTGGTTTAAGTCCTCTAGAACCAGGTCTCCCAGCCATGCTTAGAGGAGTTCTAGCTCTTTTGCACAGTGGTAAAACTTTCCACCACACTGACTTTCAGGAAAGTAGCACCGGGGCTCTTTCATGCCTCTAGGAGTCCAGTCTGAGTCTGAAAAGGCCACCATGGGAGTCAAATCATAGAATCAGAGAATGGCTTGAGTTGGAAGGGACCTTAAAGACCACCTAGTTCCAACCCCCCTGCTATGGCCAGGGACACCTCCCACTAGACCAGGTTGCCCAAAGCCCCATCCAGCCTGGTCTTGGACACCCCCAGGGAGGGGGCATCCACAGCTTCTCTGGGCAACCTCTTCCAGCACCTCACCACCCTCACAGTAAGGAATTTCTTCCTTATGTCTAATCTAAACCTACCCTCTTTCAGTTTAAAAACATTAACCTTTGTCCTATAGCTACAGGCCCTGTGTCAACTGTACCACTCAGCTTGGTGTCATTGGCGCACTTGCTGAGGCTACATGCAATCCCACTGTCCATGTTACTGACAAAGACGTTAAATAATACCTGTCCCACTGCTGAACCCTGAGGAACACCACTCTTCACTGGTGTCCACCTGGACATGGAGCCATTGACCTCAGCTCTTTGAGTGTGACCATCCAGCCAATTATTTCCTGCTGGCTAAACCTAGACTGTGTCCTGTGACTCACCATTCTGGCCTTCTGATTAACCGAACTGGGCATCTGGCCAGAGCACAACACATTTTCTTCCAGGCCAGGTGCTTGTTTTTCCTTCTCACTGAAGTTTCATGGAAGCATTGCAGTTGGTCTAGACTTAGAGTCAGATCTGAAGCAGGGAAGCATTTTGAGGTCTTGCAGTTTAGATGCAGATTCTTTTTTTTTTTTTTTTTTTTTTGAGAATCTGGATGTCAGCTCTTTATCAACATTCATTTCTACAGTATTCCTGTAATTTCCCTTCGCATAGAAAGGAATATGTTTTGTTTTGTACGTGAGACTGAGATTCAGAGTTTAAAACTGAGTGTGTCAAAACTGTTATTCATTCAGGATGCTCAGTTTGAGAAGATTTGAGACTGACTTAATGAAGTAATTATAAATTTAGACTACTTTGTATGTGTAAGGGAGAGTTCCCACTGACAACAGAGGCAGCTGGTCAGCACTTCTGGAAGTCAGACAGCAAGTGTGGAAAGCTGGGTAACCAAAAGAGGAAGAGCTTAATATTATCAACCATCTGTGAATACTTCAGGTAAGAAGCCCATAGTTACGTAGAAAAAATGTGGAATGAACAGGAACAGAATACTTGATAGTCTACAGGTTTTGCCACAAAAGTATCCTTTCTCTTTGCACTGTTAACTTCTGGTGTCCAGGGGTCATTCTTCAGCAAATACAAAATTTGGCATAAAACACAATTCTAGAGTGAAGAAAATAAGAAGGGATTAAAAGAGAAGAGCAAAAGAGGAGTTTAAACAGAATACACCTTCACAGCACAGCAGTATACAGCATCACATGAAAGAAAAGGAGCTTTCAAATATAAGCACTTTGACCCTCGGTTTAAAATAGCTGTCTGCTTCCAAAGTTCTCCTATATCATCAAGAAAAGACTTAAATATATTTGGTATTTATTTATTATTAAATTTATGTATACCTTTTTTGGTTTGCTTTGCTTTTTGACAGTTTGAAATAATAATAATTGACCTTTCCAAAACTTTTCTGTCTGTTCTGAAGTTATATTTACTGCTTTACTCATCGCCTCCTTTTTAGTGCTTCAGAATTTTGTAGGAGCTACAAACATCAAACTTTCTAGCTACAAACTTTTGATTCATCTCCAAAAATAAGGTCTGTTCCATACTCCCATGAGGCAAGGTTTTATGTGGGTGATATAGGATGTGATTAAATAATCACAGACAGTATTGTAATGCAAATAACAGAAAGGCACAAATGGGAGGAGAGAGTGTTGTTAGCCATAATCACAGAATCTCAGTCTGATGCTAAGATCTTGATTGTTAGCACAGCCAAGAATGAGGAATATTTCTTCTCAGACAGTAGTATCACAGCACCATGGCCGTTTCTAAGACAAAGTATGATTAAGTAAAATGCATTTGTGAATATTTGTCATCAATTTTTTTTAGAAAACATCCCTGCAAAGACATCACTTAGAACAAACTAGATTACATTCATTTGGTCATTCCCTTCATCTCTATATAGGTACAAGAATATATACTAAACTGGCTAAATTCACAGCTGTGCAGCCTGCTTGAAAGACTGTGTTTTCACAACAGTAATACTACATTTTAGTAGGCAGAACAGCACTGCCCTCCCACCCATCCTACCCATTCCCTATAACCATGGAAAGACAAGCCAAAGGTCTGCTTCACAGCCCTTACTGATGCCACGTTGTCCTGCCTGGCTGGAACAGTCTTCCCATATGTGCCAGAAACTGCATGCATCCATGCTATATGTAAATTGATGTAGGTCCAGGGTCTGTTTCCTTAGTGCCTGTATCTGACTGGTCAGAATAACACACAATAAACCTCTAGTGTTATGTACTCCCTGAGATGCTCTTCCCCACAGAAATTAGCCAGAGGACCTTTGTGGCTCTGCCCACATTGTAATGCCTATAGCAGCAACTCACTTCATTTTATATTTTTTTCCCAGAGAAAGAGGATTAGCACTCACTGAAGACTAGATCTTTAATTTAACAGGCATAGTAAGGATATAAGTTTAAATCTTCTTGTAAGCCTGGGTAGACAAGCAAATTCAGAGAGTTTCCAGGAAATTCTTTTGATCCTACTTCTTCCCAGATGGATCTGCTCATGAAATCTTCTGTCATGTTATTTAAAATCCGAGTACTTTGAGCTTTGCACTCCACTTAAGAAATGCAATATATTCCAAATATCTAAGTTAATATTACTTACATCTTTCCCAACCTGACCTACTCATCTACTCAATAAAGTGGAGAGTGACAAGGTGGTTGAGGAAGGGGAGCCACAGCTGTTTGTAAACTTGTCGGGGCAGTGGGTGGTGCGGAGCGGAGTGTAGAGGGGCCGCGGCAGGCGAAGACCCACAGCAGCATCTCCCGCACAGAGCCAGTTTTTAGATAGGATACGGAGTAAAGGTTTTGAAATAAAAGAGGGTAGATTTAGATTAGATGTTAGGAGGAAATTCTTTACTCAGAGGGCGGTGAGGCACTGGAACAGGCTGCCCAGAGAAGCTGTGGATGCCCCATCCCTGGAAGTGATCAAGACCAGGCGGGATGGGGCTTTGGGCAACCTGGTCTAGTGGGAGGTGTCCCTGCCCGTGGCAGGGGGGTTGGAACTGGGTGGTCTTTAAGGTCCTTTCCAACCCAAAGCATTTTGTGATTCTATGACTCTATGACGACTTAGACTGTATGTGTATGCATGTGTGTAGACAGATATACATCACAGATTTTAAGAAGTGTATTTAAAACAGGATTGGGCAACTTTGCAAAACACAACTGCTGTTAATAACCCTGCAATATCAAGGTTAAGAAACAGTAATTGTGCTTGTGTATTTTCTATTTTCTGCTATGTCTGCATGGTTCAAAACTATCATATTGTGGCTACAGCTTGCAGACACACCATTCTGTTCCATTGAAAGCTGCTCTGTCGGGCATTTCTGAGCCCCTTCAGAAATTTTTCTTTCTTAAAATACCTTGCAAAATTCATGTGGGAAGAAGCCTAAGCTACTCCTGGTATCACTAATCTAATTTGTAACAGCATAGCAGTGTGTCAGGTGGAAACACAAATAGAAGTTTGAAACACATGAAAGCTCATTTAACAAAACTAAGGATCTCATACACATATATAAAATCATTTGGAATGTCATAAACTGTGGCACCAGTTCAGTTTGTATTAGAATGTTAATAACATTGATAGCTCTGCTTACCTGCTCCCAGACTGCTCCTCCACTGAACTATACTACCCAGAATCTCTGGAGAAGTCTGACACATGTTTTATTTACATGTTGATGTGTCAGCTCCTGCCTCTCTCACACTTTGCCATGCAAATAAAACATTTATCAAACTCACAGAGGGGTTTGAAAGGTATTTGTTTGCTAAGAAATTGTGTGCTGTAGGTAAGTAGTGCTTATTGAACCTCTGCCTGGTGTGTATTGTACATCTTGCAGGACATAATTATCTTTCCAGATCCATGTGGATGCCAGCTGAGATTGCCAATATTTTGCTCTTTCATGCATGCTGCTATCCATGGGACAGACTCTGTTTCCCACTAAGACTATTTTACACCACTCAAGTAAAGTGGTGAAAGAACTCAAAAGGTACAAGAGGGTATACTGCATTTTTTTGTACTGCCAGATCCCTATAATGATGGTTTTGTATAAGTAAGAAAAGTTTAATAAACACTACTACTGACATCAGTGAATGGAAGGAAAACTCTCCCTTCCTCCTAAATGCACGTGCCTTGAAATCCCTGGGAATTTTGCAATTTGCACATCCCATGCTGTTCTAATTCCCGTTCTCATCCATTAAAACCAGACAAAGTTTTTAAGAACTGTATCAGAGCTGGGGGGAATATTGGAATTACAATCAGAACAGGCAGATCTTACCAGATGATTTTCCTGCTTTTTGTCAACTATTCAACAGAATCTCCCTGGAAATTCAGTGCTTCCAGTGTCCTGGTCTTCTTGATCTGATCCAGCCAACACTGATTGCAGATGGAGAACTGAGTGCTGGGCAATCATATACAAATGGAATTTGTCTAGACCTGGTCAAAACATTTATCTGAAATATCGCAGAACATCTGTGAGAAAAGCAATGCTGTTCAGCATCTCACAGTCTAGAAGGAGGGTGGCACTGAGGGCTGTTTTATTTACTTCATGTGAGTAACCATTTTATTTATTTATTTATTTATTTATTTATCTATTGGAGTCATCTCATTCTAGGATAATTTGAACATTTAACTATCTACATCAGTGAAGTACAGACATTTTTTAAGCCCAGGGCTCCATATAAAAATAATAAAAGTGCTTATTTTAAACAGAACAAAATGAATCTCTGTAAATAACAGAAGAATGAACAGCAAATTGCTGTATTGTTTGTGGCAATTAAGTCCATAGTAAAAGCAAGTTATAACTATAACTAGGTCAAAAAAACAACCCAAAGTTAACCCAGGACACAGTCAAAAGAGTGTGCCACACAGAAGAAGTGACGTGGCCTGGACAAGAATACATGGAGTGTGGACTATGGACAAGTTATATGGACATATTAGAGAATCCAAAATACTACAAGATGAGGGATCTGACTGGTGTTTAGAAAGAGATAAAAGAATAGCATTACTACAAATCATCAGGTAAATATCTGCATGGTGTATGCAATATGGATAAGGTGGAAACAGTATGACTAACCAAAACAGATTTCTTTAGAGACTCAATGGCCGGTGATGTAACAGAGAAGAGCAATCCCTACTTAGATGGATAGATTTTTTGTTATTCAACAATATTCAGCTCAAAATACAGAATGCACAAAACCATGTATTAACAGTTTTACAGACTTTAGCACAGAGAAAACTCAACAAGTAGAATGTTAATTGATAGACAGTAAGGTTTGCAAGTGTGTCCTTACTCCTATAGGGGAGCTTGTGAACTGAACGCATGAAAATGAAATAACAAATGCGAAATTACAAAATATATAATAGCAGCAGTTAGAAACGCATCTCTTAGAGGGATGAGAGCAGATCAATCCATCATTCTTCCTCAAGAAAAAGCAGACACTGGAAGTCTGAAGCTTAAAATTGATGAGGAGGCCATCTTCTTCCTAATGGTAAAGGAATTCTCAGAAGAACATAAAAGAGAGCTGAAAGACCAGTACATAATTTACATTCAAATAATTTCCTGTACCCTAAAATAAAGGTTAAAAGAAGAGCTCATTGTTTGGGAAATCAGTGGTTAAGTAGAAGAGCTGATAAAACAGGTATCTTCACTCCTACTTGCAACAGGAGGTAAAAGTCTTCTTTTGCATCAACTTTGAAAAAAATAATTATTTAAAATAAATATTTCCTACTATTTAACATGTGAGAAATCAATCAGTTTTCTCAAGTAAAGATGTCTCAGCTAGATCCAAGCAAATGTTCTCAGAAACTAGAAACAGTTTAAACTTCTTTCACATCTGCCTTTTGGGCTGTATTTCACATGCGTCACTGAAGGACAGGACACATTTACGATGCTGTGGGACTGCCGCGCTCAACCCACAGTGACAGATTCTTTGAGGTTCACAAGGACAATTAACAGACTGATAACCTCTTTCACAGTGGCCCTCTTTTCCTGAGGGAACAAATTCTGTGCTGCATTAATTTTACAAGACAGCAGGAATTCGGTCCTGGCAGCCACATGTTAGAGGGTGGGAAAGTCTTGTGCCACAGGAAGGACACACCTCCAGCCTCAGTACTGCAGTGAACAATATTGCTTGCATATTAGGTCCAGTAATGTGATAGGTGAACTTTACAGTATATTGGCACTGGGACTGGCCTTTGCTTGCTACTGGAATGAAGTACATGATCTGCCCAGACAAAAAGGCAATTAGAGGTTAGACAGTTGACATAGCAATCTAGGGGAAAAAGCATAATAGAAACAAAAGGAAATCATATGGGGTGAAATAGGGCACAGCAAGAAAGGATCTGAGTAGTTCTAAAGACTTTCAGGAAAAAAAAAATAAGCAAAATGTAAATCCCATGTCATGAAAATTCCGTATGAGGTCTCTTTGTGGAGAAAAATAAAAGTTATAGCAAAGTTTAAGCCATCATTGTCTGCTTTATATACTTAGACAGCATAGCACCCAAATATCCCTTGAGCTCTGTAGGTACGTCTACCATGGCTGTCCAAACATGCAACTAAGAAGCAAAGACATGAAACCAAAATGGATTTTTCAATATAATAAAGAACATAAGAACAAGTCCAAGATTTATATAGCAATGACCCAATGCCTAGGTACTCTGAAGAAAGAAAAAAAAAATTGGTCTTCACAAATATTTCAAGGAATCAAAACAAAGCAATTTTTAGTGAATGCAAAAATGTCACTTTCCTCTGTTTCTCTACAGTGTGCTATACATTATAGCCCTTAGTTTTCCTGTGTTCAGCTCCTCATGCAGTAATAGTTATAGTGGAGAAGGAAGATGGCTCATACATAGCATCAAGAGAATAGATGTCATCAGAGGACAAATGCAGCAAAAGAAGTCACTTATAAGAAGCTGACTGTGCCATTAAAAGAGATGTTTTTATAAGTAGTCAGTCTTGAAGACCTGCATTTTTATGCGCTGCCAAGACCTATGATTCATGATTAGGAGTAGGAGAGAGTCTAGCAGAGGACAATGAAATGCTGAGGGGACAGAGACCACAATGTGTGAGGGGAGGCTGACAGAACTGGGTTTGATTACCCTGGAGACCAGAACACTAAGGGAAACTCTAATTGCTATCTTCCACAGTCTAGAGGGAAACTACAGAGAAGGTGAAACCAGACTCATCCCAGAGGTGTACAGCAAAAGGACACAGGTTACCAGAAAGTAAAATCAGTCTTGATATAAGGAAGGAAAACTTTCTTCTCAATGAGTAGGATTAAGCTCTGGAATAGGTTTCCATCCCCGAAGATTTTCAAAATTCCAGTGGACAAAGCCCTGAACAAGCTGACCTAAACTTTGCAATTAGTCTTGCTTTGAGCAGGAGGTTTGGCTAGATGACCTCCAAACATCCTTTACAACTTTTTTATGTATGATTCTATGATTGTAAGTAGAAATTAACTGGCAGATTGAGTATTAAGAGTCAAATTTTGGAATGCAAGTACAAGCTAATGAAATCAAACCCTGGTATTACAAATTACCAGAAAGAGCTGCGGAGTAACAATATTTCATTTTATGATGCACCTGGGAATCTCATTTCAGGTTCATCTTCCCTGTAATAAAAACTGAATATACCAACATCTGACTTATGCAACTACAATTTCATTAACAACTTTAGAAAAATCTTAATGGGTAGCTTCATAATTTTTGCAGTGTTCTGTAGGTCCTAATGTTGCTGTTGCGATAGAAACAGCATATAAAAATGAGCCACAAATTATTATTCCTTATCTCTCTAGAGAGTACCTCGGTTTCCTCATACTTTTGAAGAATTATTCTTTTACTAAGTGTGCGATCTCATAGAGCTCCCTGAGTACAATGAGAGATTGATTGTGAGGGTCCTCTTTATTCACGATGAAATATTACGTTCTGATTGGAGGGGTGATTTTTATAGCTTGCTCTTAATTTTTGCATATGAATTCATAGATGGAATTCTTAAACTTCAGAGGATGATGATGCTGAGAGATGGTTGTATATGTTTTAGTATGGTTACACTGTTGCCACTGTCACTCCCTACTGTTCTGTAAAACAGGTGTACCCCTACTGATATTAATTTTGTGTTTCTGTATACTGCATTATTAAACTTGCCCCAGGTTCAGCAGGGCGTAATGGAAGGCAGGTTGACAATATTCTTACATGCTTTGTCTTGGACACGGACTTTCTTTGCATCTACTGAGGACAGAAGGCTAAGCAGTGAGATTGTGCAGACTAGGGCTTTTTACATCTGCTGCAGAACTGAACTTTCCAGACAGAGAGAATTTCAGTGTGAATATTGTTCTGTGCAATCCTGATATAAAGATTCACTGTCTTTTTAGCACTAGCCACCAGCAAACATCTGTGAATTATAACAGCCACATAATAGAGGGATCATGCTTCCATATCCCCACAAACACAGATGATGGGACTGGCTCTTTATTGCACACAATTATCTGCAGCAGAATGGTGAATAGGGCCTAACTAGTGCCTGTCACATACATACTCAACCTTGGCTCTTACGTAACAAAATGCTCCATTTATTCGGTGCCCCCACCATAGCCTGTCTCTTCTGTTGCAGGGAAAAAATATATACAATTCTCTTTCTGAGGACAAAAAAAATTCTCCAGACAGCAGCAAGGGAAATGTTAGCAAAGCAAAAGCTCCTTCTTATGAAAACACAGAGGAACATGAAGCAACACAGCCCCTTGAGGAAAGCCAAGGCCTGCTGGCAGGATGGTGATCTTGGCAATGTTGCCAGTTGCCCCCATGCACCTTTCTTTTCCCCATTGTTCCTTGTCCCTGTGAAAGAGCTAGAAGTTGCAGAGAAACTCCAACAATCCATACAGCTAAGTGCAACATTCAGAACTGGATGAATCACGTATATATAACAGACAGCAGTATAAAGAGCCACTCTCACAAGCCATGTAGAATGAACACAACCCAACCCAAAACAGCAAGAGAGATATTTAGTGTTTTCTGTTTCATTTCATTTTAAAGCACTTCACTATTGATCTCTGGGTTTATCTTTATTCGAGACCTAAATAAACTGTTTCAGAATATCTTAACATTTCCTCTCTCTACCTAGTCAAAACACACTGAAAAAATCAATACATAAGAAACATTTACTCACCTGTAATGTAATAATCAAAAATCGTATGATCTTTTTATCAAAAGTAAATCACCCTATCCTTTATATTCATTAACTAAGTCTTTAGTTCATCTGTCTTTTTGCTTTCTTAAAATCAAATGTCCGTTTTAATTAATCTTTTTTTTTTTTACAAAACAATTAAACAATTAAAACCTCCACATGAATTAAAGCCTCCCAATATCAGGCCGTGCTATATCTCTTTTGACCTCAGAACCTCTGAATTAGAATCTCCATGGAGACAATGGCTCATCAAAACGTAAATTATGTAGTATACAGAGATGTCTGGCAATACACACAAAGGTACCTCAATAGGCATTAAGTGTCTAACAGGAAATTTTGCTGGCCTCTGTCAGTTTTGTAAAATCATGACAATTTCTTTGAAGTAAAGGTAAGAATTTGGCTAAAAACAATTGAGGATGCATACTGAGACCCTTGTTTGCAATGCTGCAGGACAGTATTTGAACTGTTTCTTTCCAGAAACAGAGAACAGGTTTCAGCAATCACACCCAGCGTTCAAAGTTATTGCTTTTATGCACTCCTCAGACTTACTTTCTATTCATATTGTTTTGTTTAGTAATAATGATACAGTACGAGCCATTTTTACAAAATGGCTGAAACTTTGCAGTGTGTTTGTATCTTTCATTTGCACAGAAAGCCACATGGGGACGATTTTTTATGAAAGAAGCACCTAAGTTTGTATTTGTTCAACAGAGCACAGCAGAAAAACAGCAACCACTTTTCATATTTTTGATAATACTTGGACTTTTCAAGGTCATAGGCCTTTTTTCTCCACCTTTTCAAAAAAAACCAGAGATGCTTCGATAACTTGAGGATAAGTGAAACATAAGTAAGGGCATGAATGAAATAAAAGGTTGCTGCCCATAGGTTCATTCGTCTCCATATGGGTCCCCAAGAGCATGCTTCAAAACCACCCTACCAAGAAAAAAGAACTTTTGACAAAGGTAAATGTTGACCAAAGCCATAATCATAATCATAATAGCCACACCAAAACTAATAAAAAATTATTTAAATTCTGAATCCCTGATGTAACACAGAGTTTTACGCTGTGAAGCTACCATGGATTAAAAATACAAGATTGCCAGCATTCTTAATCACCAGCAACTAGAAGATTGCTGAAGTACAAAGTGGAAATTAAACTTTTTTATGAGTAGCACTTTGTTATATGAATCCAAAAATACAAAAACTAAATAATGGTGGTCTGAGGGAACACTGGAAAAGATGTAGAGCAAAAAGAGGTTCTGTTGTTAGGAACCATCTGCTGATATAATACAAAGCTTTTATTTTAAGGAGGAAAGAGTACTTCTTTGCTGTTGTCAACATGAGACAAATGTTTGCTTATACACTGCACAATGCAAGTAACAAAATTAGGTTTTGCACTGAAGTAGAACATCTCCAAGGAACAGGTAAACACACTCATGACACCTTATCAGGACAGCCAGCATACAAACTTTCAGTAGATGCACACTGCATGTCACTGTTATTACTGTCAACAGATGACCTACATTGCTGCTATATCTGTTAAAGAAAGTGTCAGGTGAAAAGAATAACCCTGACACCGTGATGACTAGAAATACAAAAAATACAAAAAAAAAATACCAAAAAAAAGTGTGAATAAAAAAGTTGTTCTTTGTTTGGTGGGTATATTTTTATTTTTTATTTTTTTTAATCGCTTTTTTTAGTGTTAAAAGTCCCCAGAGACACTAAGGTGACAATGTAATTTGTAGGTAGAAGTCAGCTATCATGTATAGTGACACCCTATACATTTAACAAATTATGAGGCTCTTCCTAGAAAGTGTCTTAGTGTCCTCTCAAATCCCAGCACAGCATTACTGGAGACAGGGAGCTCGACAGTCAGAAGACCAGTTACACTCCCTCGTTTGTGCATCAATGAAAAACCCCTTCCAGCCAGGAAATATCATTAATGCTCTTCTTAAAAAAAAAAAAAAACAAATATATACATATATATATACATATATATATGTGTGTGTGTGTGTGTGTGAGGAATGACATAGGAAACTAAACAATGTCCTTTCCTCCCTTATGAAATGTTTGCTTTCACACTCCTGACCTGCAGTCTGAAAAGTGCGCTGGATTTTGCAGAGGAAGTCAGCAAGTGTGACAGACCTGACAGCCTCTACACCTGGTATTCTTTGACTAAATGGGGTTCAGAAGGGTATTTCTGAAGATAAGAAACTAAAATGTTTCTAAGTCCCCCAGAAGGATCATTGAGAACTGTGACGAAGGCATTCAACACCCGTAATCTGAACTGAAATATCTGTCAGCTCCTAATCCAAAAACAAATAACTCTCCTGTTCCTATTGCATGAACTGAGAAAACCTATAGAGGTACCTGCAATGAATTTAGCAACACAATTTTATGACATCAATTAGGAAAAAGAAAACATACAATTTATTTATTTTTCATCATATTTATAAAATGTATTGCTGTCCAAACACATCTCTTACACAGAAACTAATCCTTTAGAGAACATATGGTGAACAGAACTGTGGACCCAAGCCAACTGAACACTAACTTTTCTTTTTCTACATTGCTTTTAACATGACTTGGTTGCTCGAGCAGCTTACTGCTTCATGACACTAATGTTTGTGGAGGCACAAGGAGAAGGCATGGGAATGGGAATGAGAAATGGGAGTACAAGATCATCTCATTCAAAAGCAGCATCAATTTATCCCCAGTTCAGTAGATCACAAGGTCACAACTTGTGTGCATCTAGCCACTCCAAAAACACACACGGGATTTTCTTAAATTTTCTGCCATATGGAGATCAAGATTTGATGTTTTTTCCAACAGTTCTGTCTAGCCTGAATGAAAACCATTTATCCCATTTTGTACATTTGATCAAACTACCTGGCCACAATGATCATTTTCTGCATTAATAATTGACCATACATGCTGCAGTGAATATTGTGCTCAGTTAGATTAGATTTCTACTTGTAAAGTATCAACTATGGGATTATAGTTTTTTTTATAGGTTTATTTTATACAATTTCATCTGATTTATTTTATCAATTCAAATTATTTAAATATACTTTTTGCACATTTTCATAAACTAATTCTCACTCTCGTCAAACCATTTTCATTTCATTTTTCCAGCAGAGTTAGGGTTAGAAACAAGATTAATGATATTGTTTCAGTTCCTCAATTGGATAAGCATAGCTTTAGTCAGAAGGAAGGTCTAAATCTGAGGTCCCTCAGTTTATGACAAGGTAGAAAGACTAATTTGATTAGTGACTCTGAACAAAACCTCTGTCACTTATAGACTCAGGCAACCTGAATCTTCCTGTGCTTTGACAGATTTATTGTCTGAATGCAAAGCTTAAATGTAATTTTCTCTCATTAACCTTGACACAAAGCAATTATGTGCACATGGACAGTTCTGAGGTGAAAAGGAGACACTGAGATCTCCTTTACTTAGCAGTTATATGACAAGGTGTTAGAGAAGTATTCTATGAAACACCCCTGTTACAAGAAGTCATGTTTCTTTTTCATTCCTTTAACACCATGTAAGAATGGTGTTTCCAAGCTTCCAGTTGTTACGCAAATGTGTTCATGACCATATTCTTGCTGATCCTTGATCAATTACTAATAGGGTTGTGGAACCCTGTTTTCTTGTTGTATCAAGCAGTACACCAGCCTTCACTGCACTGTAGTGCTTTCATGTGGCCATGAGAACTTGAGAATCACCAACAGACTGTGACAATAGTTTGTGAGAATTATTTGGCTATGATTTTGTAGTGTTTATACTGAGAACTGGATGGGGATGTCAAACTGCTTGAATATAGACTACTGAAGAGATTTATTTTAGTAACTATTTTAAATCAATAACAGCATCAACCCTAATTCCAATAAAAGCAATAGCTAGGAGATCTTTAAAGCAGGATCAATCTTTGGATTCTCACACTGGGATGCATTACATTTGAGAACTGAAATTTCCATGGAAAGCTCCTAGACACATATAAAAATCATTTAGCTAGACCTGTTTTTTCATTTGTAAGGAGGGGAGATATACCAGACGTCACATTGTCATGGGTTAGTTTCCTTTTTGCTAACAATAAAAAAGAACAATGATCAAAGAAATATTTCCTATCAGAGCAAGAACACCAGGAAGCACCTTTCTTCAAATTCAAAACTATAATGTGTAGAACAGGATAATCTGGTATGAAATAGCATGCTGTTTCCCAAATTTCTAGATGTTAAGCTGTTACTCGAATAGAGAAATCAGAAGCAAGGCTATTGTACCTCATACCTAGTCCCAGTTTTCAAAAGGCTATGGCCAGACATATCTTCACCTTTTGAACAATGCTGAATGCTGACACACTTCTTGTATTCACAGCATGTGTTTGGCTAATTCAGCTTAGAGATGAACATACCTGAATTCCCTCTCTCATGATGTGAATAAGTCTTGCAAAGCCAGGAACTCTAGTGTTTAATGCAAGAAAATCACTAACTCTTGTGTATCTAGAAAATGTGTCCTTTGGGCCTCACTTAAACAGAAAGCAGTTCTAAGCCATGTAAAGTAGTGCTAGTGGGACAGACAGTGTCCTCTCAGAAGAATGACAGCTACATTGAAATGAAAACCTGTCACAAGAATCTGTCCAATTTGATTATATTTTGGGGTAAAAGTGTCAAAACAAATCATTTCTACTTTCTTGCTTCAGTAATGTGGATAACACTGAAGTTTGTGTTTAGATACAGTGAAAAAGCTATAACTTTTGTAATATTAACATGCATTTAATATTAATTATATACAATTCTTTCAAAACTTTACTTCCATGCAGAATTTCAACACTTGACTGCAAATAGGAAGATAGGCCATGTATTGTAAGAAATACCTAACATGGTAATGTCTAGAAAAGTTTCACCCCACCAGAATTTCTCTGCAGGCATTATCTGTAACAATAAAATCCTGTTTTTTTCCATAACTAAGTTGTGCCCAACATCCGGATCACTCTTGCAGATGACAGCTGTCTGAAGAAGTAGCTTTACTTTGAACAGCCTCCTACAGTGCTTAGCACCATTAGTTTGGAAAAAAAAAAAATCCTCCCTTAAGCAGTCAACATGCTTTGTTTTATTGAATTTGTTATCTAATCACAGGCACATTCTGTGCAGTTGAGGAAGGAGAAAAGGTTTTACTACCTGCCAAAGAACAAAAAGATTCTTATGACTTTCTACTCACTTCATAGTCATTGCTAACCTGAGGCTTAAATACAGGAAGAAGTGGGAAATGAAACCGGCATGGGTCTAAAAGAACCCTATTTGAAATAATGAAATTAAATGATTGATAGTCCTCAAATATCAATTTAATTTATATTCAATAAGACATTTATCTATATTAGTTAATAACAAATTATTAAAAATTCATCTGCTGAGATCAGGAAATAAAGCACTACATACTAAACCCATGATAATTGATTTTAATTTGCCATGTGTTAGTAATCGATTAGTATTTAATATAGAATAATTGTTCTCGTGAAATCTGTTTTTTTTATTATTATTATTGTGTTGTAAATAAATAACATTTAAACATCAATTACATTAATTAATCTTTCCCCCAGCATTTTACTGATTCTGGATAACTCTGATTTTCATAGAATAGAATATCCTGAGTTGGAAGGGACCCCCAAGGATTTAGAAATCTATGCAGCAATAAGTTTTTATTTATGATTGTCTGCTTCCATTCTTCAATGCTCAAGTGTAGATAGTGACTTCATTTAGGGGTGCTACTTTGAAGGTACTTTATAATTCGTATGTCCCTTGAGATTTCTTTTTTAAAGAATACATCAGTTTTGTTTCTTCAGTCCTTCCACGTCTTACCTGCTTATCTCTTTCTCTTTTCTTGACTTTATATTGTTTCTCTTATGTCTTTTCTAATATCAGTCATACACCATGTCTGTCTACATATGTGTACTCCAGATGTGTACAAACTAGAACTTCACAGTTCTCCTATTTAAACTTGTTTTTTCTCCTATTTACATTTAATCTACTGATAATTGATGTTAAGCTGTAATTTTCTTTCAGTAAAACAGATATGTGAGGCAATGATCAGTGCATGAAGAACCTGAAGTTTAAAGTAGGTGCATTGCAACTAGAACCACTACACAAGCAGGACAGATTTGAGGAAAATCAAAATAGGCAAACAAAAGACCTTTTATGAACAATTTCATGTTCCTCTATGTATCTTACATGATGGAAAATCCTCCTTTTCCGTAAGAGGTTTAGTGGATAATCAGATCCTATTAAAAAGTGCATGCAAATTTAGGCAGTCTTTTGGTGCATCACTAGCTGAGTGTAATTCCTGCATCTTTTAATTTTCACACTCTAGAACAAAATGCATAGTTAAAAAGATGACCTATATTGTTAACCTCAAAGACATGACTAATCCATTAAAAAAATACTTCCCTCAAAGCTTTATCAAAATAAAATTGAACAGAAGTAAGTCCCACAGATATCAGATGTTTGGAGGCAGGAATCCTGTAATGATTTAAAATACTGCTGGACAATTGTCTTCTTTTCTAGATGGAAAAAAAATTGTTGCTTGTGGCCATGTGCGAAAACAAGGTTGCCAGAGATCCACCAGACTCTACAAAGTGTACTTCCTCCTCACTTTGTTGGAGCACCCAGTTCATAGAGTCTCAAACCTTCTGGAACTAAGCAATGTATTTCAGCTCATACAGCCTACCGCTCCACATTATCAGTGAAGCTAATGCAGTAACTTTTCTCTTTAAAGACACTACCATTTCAACTCCACCAGTGGAATCAGAAGGACTAAGCAGTAGCATAGACATTAACTTTTGAATTAACCTATCATCTTCAAAAATCTTTCACAGAGCAGGTTTCAAGTTTTCTGCTTTATAGACAAGTACAACTGCTTCATATCAACTCTTCAGTCATTGCATCACAAACAGAGCTGAAGAAGTCACCATTAGGGTGAGAATTTTAGCTAACCTGATCTACATCCAATATCAAGGTGTATTTCAATCTTATTTTAGTGGAATAATAGGAAAACATAAAACATCATGCAAGTGGTTACAGAAAAAAAATACTTATAAAGAGAATGGCTTTGTTCTTTTTCTGGGTGGCTGGAAATGCCTAGTTTATCAAGGCAGAATTTTAAAATAGCAGGGACAAAGAAAAAATAAGTAAACACTATGGAAAGACAGAAGAATAACATGACACATACATTGGCACTTATCTAAGAGGGTTCCAGCAAACCTTCTTCATTTGTTTCATGGTTCATTACTTAGGCTGGTCAGTAGGTTTCACACTACTCAGCATCATTTAAAAATAAAGTTTGGATGTGGATAAAGGTTTAATGAATACATTTACTTCCTCCGGCTACCCAGCCAAACAGGATGCTTCACATAACATGATTACTGAATTAGTATGGTTCTGATGGCTTCAGTATACAATACTGCATAATGTTAACCCATTTTCCAACAAAATCTGGCTGCAATAAGCTCTGCTGAACTAGCTGAATGCATTACAAGAGTAAAGGAGTTGACAACACTGCTTTAGCATGGTACTGCCCTGCAATGTTATATATACACTGCAAGAGGAGAAAAATGTACCTTGTAATTTTCCCCCTAAAAAGTCAAGATCCTAAAGAGATTCTGCTAGAAGGTGAAAGAATCCTTACTTTAAAGAAGTGTAAAAGAAAAGTTTTGTTTAAAGAACAAAACAGTCTTTCCTGCCACAAAGTGAGCTCAAAACAGAGCTTTATCACCTTACTCTACATCTATGAAAATTCTATGATGTCTAATCGGAGTTAAGCTTTCTATATTGGGGGCCTCCTTCACTGGCAGCTATACAAGCATGTCTCTATTCAGATGATTTTAGTTTTTTGCTCCAGATAATGCCTAGAATCATAATGTCTTTGAGAATTTCATTTGTCTTACTTGAAAATGGACAAAAGGATTCAAATGTTATTAAGCAGGAGGTAAAAAATTAGACAGGCAGAAAACTTTGCCCAGACTTCACTTCCTCAGCAGTCAGGGTACAGAAGAACAGGCTAGAGGTGTGTTCATGTTCTGCTGCACTCAGGTGAACAGGTCAGACAGTGTGGCATGGTAGCCAGAGATGAATCAGATCAATTCTGAGAATCCCACAGCTGTACTAACATGACATGGGACCTGAGCTGGTATAGCCCATTAAGCAAAGCTAGATATCATGATACAGCACCCCACCAGTGTGACAGTACAGCTTCTGGGCTGAGCTCTTAGCTGTTGACCCAGCCTTGCCAAATAGCAGCAAAAATCTGTACTCTCACCTGCTGGCCCAGCCTGGTGGAACAATGCTGTGTTGATGAGCTGCAGCTACCTAACACAGGGCTATGGCAAAAAGGAGAAAGAGACAGTATCTTTAGTCAAAAAGATCTTTGTTTAGGAGCACCATCTGTCACTGAGGCAAGATGGATTTCTTCTTGCCTGACACATTTTGGCAACATATTCTCAAAGTTAGGCAGTAGTAGGTGTGACTAGAGCTGTTGATGAATGTGATCATTCAATGAAGCTATCAGTCCTGAGCATTTAAACAAAGCAACAAGACGTTTCAGTGGATTAAAGAGAATGATAGATGCCCAAATAAAACATCATAATGACACTACAGAGAGCAAAGGACGCTTTCATCCCAAATGGAAATCACAACAGTCATGAAAAGGAAATGGATTGTAAATGTCACCAAATTTGTCACCACATTTTCTAGAAAAAGGATACCTAGTGATGCAGGGGAACTTTATTATTATATTCAAAAACAACATAAACTTCTTCAGAAAAATCACGGGGAAACAGATAACTCTTCTCATGTTTCAAAATATCAAATAAAAGCCATCAGACTGTAACTAAGATGAAGGAAATCTAGAACACCACAACAAAGTATTTCTTCACAAGTGTCAGGTACCTATCCAGTCTATTCATAAAAATGGTTACTGAGACTAAATTTGGATTGCCTGTTAATAGGGCTGGACATTGATATGAATGCTAATTTTATTTGTGAATATTGTCACTAGAAATGATAAGGAATAAACAAACTAAGTACATCAGAGATAGCATCAGCTGATCAAAGCGTGTAATGTTTAATTACCAATGATTTATTGATAAGAAACTGCCATACAAGCTCACAGCTGTTTAACTTTATTTGGCAGTTGAGGCTTTTACATGCCAGATTAATCCAACTTGTAGCTTCAAAGGTGAGTCAGCAATTTTAGGTATTCTTCTTTATACATATCTTTTATCTTCAACCAAGTCCCAGCACTGGTAATGGTTTGATGATTTTCATGGTGTGAATAAGCAGCTCTTCAATTCTAAATTCACAGTGGCAACAACCCACCATATTTAAAGATGACTTTCCTTTTAGTTTAAGAAAGTTTACAACTGGATTTTGGTTTAATTCTACTGCTATCATGGGCTGATCATAGAGCTTAGTTCAGGATATGGAAAAACAAACATTTAAAGGTTTTCAGACTTGTACTTAACATCTGGGTCATCTCTACATGCAACTAAGGCAGGCCCTAGCCTGCAGATACCTTCTGTATTATCATCCACTCTGTTCACATGCCTCTGGTTTAGCTCTTGTGATGGGGTTCTTCAAGTTTTGCCTGCTCATCCATCCTCATGCCCTCTTTTTTTCACCTTTCTGTTTCTTTCAGTGAGGCTACTTCTTCTGGGTATGTTCATTTAGTCAGTTTTAATTTTCTTGTTTTTCTCTCAAAAGAGTAAAAGCCATATTGGATGTGACCTGAATCTATCTATTTCAATATCCTAATACCAACATGGTCAGAAGCTTCCAGAAGAAGTTTGAGATGCTTCTATTTGAAGTAGATATACATGACTGTGTGCAACAGATGAGTTTATTCCTAATATCCCGTAGGTTAAGAAAAGGTATAAATCCTACAAAATTTTCAAATGGAATAGCACTTGCTGCTAAAGGCTCTAAAGCCTTTGTTATGCACCACAGAGACTGACTTAATTTTCTAATTTCAGCAGCTTCTTAATTCTATGACACATAAAGAAAATATTTATTTTTACCAAGCTGAATCCACCACATTCAATTGTTTTCCCTGGTCTTTGACTCAGCAGAAAGTAAGGTTTTCTAGCAGAATACACCACAGCCCCATAAAAAATATCCATGTCTCTTATACTTGTAGTTCTTCAAAAAAGAGGTAGTTACATATTCAAAGGCATTCAAAGGGATTCAAAGTCACAAATCAAATATCAGTCCTGAGTTGAAATTAATATAACAGCTTCAAAATTGCTTTCAACTTAATCTAATGCTTGTATGTTCTAGTTGCTTGTTGCTCTAGAGGAAAATAAATAAATACATAAATAAATGAATGCCTTTTAAAACTAGCAGAGCAAAATTACTAAGTTTATCCAAGGTCAGTAAGGGGCTGTGAGGAGTGAGGCTTACTCCCCACACGAAAAAATGTTAAGTACCAAAAAAATTTGGAGAGATCAGGTCCCTAGTTTTCCATACTGTCTTGTGTGTGTATATGCGTGCATGTGTAAGAATATCACTAGTAAATTGTTATATTCCTGGCCTGTAGATTTATAATGCTATCAAGAAGGTAAGAAAGTGAAACTGACTGGCTTTTGCCCTCTCAGCTATTCTAATTGGCCTTAGCAATTGCATCCAGCATCACTGCAGAGAGCATCTCCTCATTACTGAGCAGAGCAACTCCAACAATTCTTTCATTGCCATTATTGCTTTGCTCCTTTGATAAATTGTAGGTCAGGAGTAGATATTTCCATGCACGCATCACAAAGCTGCTAACTGTTCTTTCAAAACCCAAATCCCCAGCTGACTACACGGAGGAAGCAGCAATCCCAAGGAGATGAAAGCCAACCTGAAGTGCTTTTCCTCAGCTGGCAAGATAAAAAGTGGAGGGGAGCATGACCTGTTCTGTGGCTGTGTTTGCTTTGTTCTCTCACTCTGAATTATCCCAGGTCTCATTTGACTTATATGTTTCTTTGAATGAAATCTTCTTCTGGACACTGCCATGAAAACCTTTGTAACCTGCTTGGTCTCTAGGCATATTTGTTTTCCTTGGGGAGAGACAAGAAGATTTGGGAGACAGGGAAGGGGAGGAGGTTTCCCCTTAAAATCACACTCCATATGGATCAATGGATCAACAACACACAACATTCAGCCTTTGACCTGCTCAATCAGAAATACTTCAGAACAGGGCTTTGCACCTGAAGCCAGATCTCCAAGGTAAGTTAATGATCTGAACCCTAATAATAGCCTTCCCTGCTGACAGCATGGTTAGGCTATGTCAACAGGGTCACATTCAGGTATAAACAGAGCATCCTGCTGCCTGAGGCAGCAGAAAGCCCAGGTCGGCAGAAGAGCTCTTGTCAGGAGAGCCTGTTCCAGCCTGGCCCATGCAGAGCCCCAGAGCTGGCAGCTGGGGCTGTTCCCACGTAGGAGAGTAGTGGCTCCAGAGGTCAGGAGAAAGGAGTCCTGTCCAAATAGCAACTGTCCCCACTCAGCCTTGCAGGAGAGCAAGACTGACCATCCATGGCTAGCTAGCTACATACCAACCAGGAGACAGCAGGTTTAGCTTTGCTTGCAGCTCTGAAAGGCTGAGCTTAGTGGTGTGTACAGAAGCTGACACACCCTGCTGCGCACAGACCTGAAACACTTCCTGTTCCTAGCGCTCATTTTAAAGGAGGTTACTTAGGGTTTTCCAATGTCTTCTCATTTTTTTCTCACTTATAAGAGCTTTCTGCTTTTATGGAAAAGCACTATAACCATAAGATATTACCTCTTAAATGCTACAGTATGATTTATCTAGCCACCTCACCTTTTATTTCTTATATAGCTGTTTCTTTTATAGCAGTTAATCTGACATTGATTTGCTTCAAAAGAGAGACACAGAGACAATGCCAGCCTTGCTGCTGTATTCACAACATCTTGCACCTCTCATCCCAGGTCCAGAGGGCAATGGCTGCCCTTGCCTGAGCCCACACCCATGCATCCAACACATGAGTGAGCTGCAAGGCTGGACTCCCCCAGCTGCCACCACTCAATACATACTCCCCTCAAAATGAAGCAAATGGAAAACAGCAGCTCAACAAGCATGTCCATTCCTAGGTATGAACTTGGGCTGCTGGACGAGAGCTTTAGACGAGGCTGAGGAGGAATGGTTACAGATTGACTGAGATGGCGTGTTTCCTGCTATACTGTTGCGTTAGGAAAGTGTGAAACTCCTGCTTGCTGTTTGAGAACACACAAAAATGCCTTTCAAAGGGTTAAAGAAAAATAGGTTTCAGCTGGTATACTGTTGTTCTTTAAAAAATGATGTTTCCATGTCTATGTCTGCAGCATGGGAGGCTGTGCTGCCAGAGCTTAGTATCTGTTCAGGCAAGGTAGTCTGGTCCATGCAGAGCACAGCAATAACACAGGGCTTGAGCTGCCAGGAACCTAATGGCTTTCCTAGAATAGCTGACTCCCCAAATCTCTTCTGCTTCTTTCTTTCCTGCAGGAAGCATAAATGCTCCATCCTCAAGCCTTTCAAGCATTTGTCAGCTGCTCTTTTAAATTACAGGATGACCCTGATGAAACACGAATTCAGTGGAACGTGATTTGTCATGTAAATAGCTAAGGACTAGAATAATGTGGCCCAATATTAGGCACTTTCAGAGAGACTAGGAATTTGTATAAATCTGAAGAAGCTGAAATAGCTATTTTAAAACAATGGTTTTAGAATCTGCCAGCTATAGCTAAAAGTAGTTGGGATTGTATGTTTTTTTTCTGCATATTACATTTTGCCCAGGAAAGGAAGAGACAGAACTGAGAACTGTATTTTTTGAAGTCTTTAACATAGGGCAATACAGGTGTGCAAAGGAATCCGGCACTTGTCAGCTGCAGTGATCATACAGTGCAGATCATACAGTAATCATTAGTCCAGAGATTGTCCCCTAGTCTCATCAGATTGTTCCCCCAAACAGACGTCGCAAGAGGAACAGACCCTAGCTTCCAGAAGGGAAACACAAAGGGTACTTAATTACACCATTTCAATCAAAGATACAACTTTGCTTTTGAGATATTAATTAAACTGGACAAGCCCTAGGAACTGGCTAAAGGTGAACTGCAAAACTCTCTTTTCTCCCCTAAAAAAACATAGGTAAGAGTCAAAATAGGAGCTTTTCAGGAAACTATCAGGATGGAAATTGTAGGTGAAAAAATGTAAAGGAAAATCTCTGCCTCTGAAGAGTGGGTGGTCTCTTGCACAGGCATGTACTTAGGACTCTACAGTCCTGCCTTCAGACCCCTGCTTTTCTAGGCATAGCTGACTGATTTTGAAATTCTGGGTAAGCATGACCTTCCTTTCCCATGAAAATATGTGAAACGAGTCATCCTGAACAATATTTGAGGCTCAAAGACTGTGACACTAATGTGGTCTCACTCCAATCTAGTCACTGCAAAAATAGTGAGTAAGATGGATATTTGAAAAAGGCCAAACAATGATGTAAAATTCTTCATGGATCTCAAAAAAAAATGTTATATCTGGATAACAGATTTGTTGTAAGTATTTGAGATCATATGTTGTTTGTTAAGTGGTATTAAGCTTTGGCAGGGAAAGAAGAGAGAGTCTTGGGAGCTACATCTTTAAGTGCATTAGATTCCCAAGCACATAAAACTAGGGGTAGGGGCATTGCAGAAACAAATGTTTATTAAACAGAGCTTGCTGGAGATGGATACTGAAAAAAAAAGAATGAGCTTCAAGCACTTCAATGCATCTGTGCTCCTGCTGGGAATCAATGACAGAGCTGCAAATAGATTCTAGGCATCTTGCCTCTCCATTACCAGCTCTAATGCTGGACTCATTCACTCCTAACCAAACATGCTGCTTGAAAGTCTTGTGCTTCAGTGAGTCCAAAATTCACTTCTTCCCAAACTACGTCAGACTGCGGGATTGCAGTTATTTTATTAAGAGAGAATGTGTTCCCCATGGGTGAAAGGGCCAGCAGCTGATTCCATTAGTTATGCAGGTGGCTCCAGAGGATCCACTGATATGAGCTGCAGACTGGTTTTTACTCATTTGCAGAGCATTTCTTTTTCCTTAAGCTGACCACCAAATTGCAGGATTTGAGATGCTTGCTGGAAAGAGTCAAATCCATTACCACTGAGGCATATACTTGCTATAAAAGCTAAAATTACAGTCTTCATGTTTAAACATCTGGTCACAACCCAGGAGGGATGTGTCCCTGCTGGCCATGAAAAAAGTAAATCTTAAATAAGTATAAGTTAATTGCCTGTAGTAATATAGAATCTTTGTAATCATTTATGTTCAAGCATGTGAGTGGGTATTCATTACGCTGTATTTTCAGGCATTTACAGAGATTATTTAACACATACATTACCAAACTGATTAGCTGCAAATTGGAGAATATGTGCCCTGCACACTGGCAGTCATTTTATCCATTCATTGTC
Organism: Anseranas semipalmata; assembly: GCA_013399115.1. Taxonomy (NCBI): domain Eukaryota; kingdom Metazoa; phylum Chordata; class Aves; order Anseriformes; family Anseranatidae; genus Anseranas; species Anseranas semipalmata. Next base: position 95,792 of record VXAA01002332.1, read on the forward strand.
ACTGAATCAAGTGGCTAGATAATATATTCTCAGACCAACATGACAAGGAGGAGAATATACACAGTTTGAGCATCTATCTATGCCTCTCTCCAAGCAGATCTGAGTGCATACTCTGCACCTACCTATACCTAATGTTTTACTACCTTGCCCTGTTATGGTTTAACCCCAGCAGGCAGCTCAGCCCCACACAGCCACTCACTCACTCTCCCCAGGTGGGATGGGGAGAGAATGGGAGAGGTAAAAGTGCCAGAACTGAAGGGCTGGGACAAGGACAGTTCACCAGGTGGAGCAAAAGCCGCACACCCAAGCAGAGCAGAAGAAGGAATCCACTCGCTGCTTCCCATCGCAGGCAGGCGTTCAGCCCCTCCCAGGAGAGCAGGGCTCCTCACGCGTAGTGGTTCCTTGGGCAGACAAACGCCGTCACCCCGAGCGTCCCCCCTTCCTCCTCCTCTCCCCCAGCTGTTACTGCTGAGCACGGCGCCACGTGGCACGGGACGTCCCTTTGGCCAGCCTGGGCCAGCTGCCCTGGCTGTGTCCCCTCCCAGCTCCTGGTGCCCCCCAGTGCCCTCGCTGGCAGGGCCGCACGAGGAGCAGGAGAGGCCTTGGCTCTGTGCAGCGCTGCTCTGCGACAGCTGAACATCCCTGTGTTATCGCCCCTGTTTTCATCACAAATCCAAACCGCAGCATCATGTGAGCCTCTGCAAAGAAAATTAACTCTGTCCCAGCCAAAACCATTTCATGCCCTTTTCCAGCACACAAGACACACTGGGGTTTAAGATCTGAACTGTCCCCATTTCCTACCTTTTGAAAAATTTATTACATGGCTCAGAGAAAAAAAAATATATATCTATATTAAAATAAAAAAGAGAACACTCCAAGACTGTTCTTCAGATTTCTATTTCCTTCTTTTAACCCCTTAGTCCCTGGACATATTTTTCCATGCTTCCATTTGCAGAAAAGTGGTTCCTCTCACCTGCATCCAAAAGGGACCAGGGAGGTTTTAGGGAATCAACGCCAGCCATGCAGTCAATTGGAAGGCTGCAAGGAAAGCAGAGTGATAAAGAACTCTTCTTACTGCCAAGCCTGGGATACCAAAAAGGTTAGTTTTCCATGGTTTTCTTTACCACTACATCATTGACCAACATATATTAACTACTAGCCCTTTGCACGTTTCCACTTCATAACTGTCAGCAATGGAATTAAGCCATCTTGTTGCCAAATTTGCTATAGAAGCTGAAGTGTTTCTAGGCATCACTGGAGAAAGTTTTAGAAACTCAGTCTTACTGGTAGAAGATGATGCACCCTTTGCCTCTAATCAAAACTTAGAAATAACCAATTCAACTCTGAATCGGTTGCAATGCTTAGAAAATCTTTCTGAAGAAAAGAAGTCTGCAGAAAGATACAAACTTTGAAGTGTGACCATAAGTTCAAGATACAGACAGAGCAGGAGGTGACTTCTAATGGAAGATGCTTGCCCAGCATTTTGCTCACTCTTTTTCTCTGGAGTTCTGTAGCTTGAATGTCTCCTGATAAGGAAAAAAGATAACAATGTTTCAGATAATAGGCCCTAAACCTAAGACGTGTATATGGACAGGAGAAGAATAGCTAGCCATCTTTAAAGACAAAAAGGGAGACATGGATTTTGAGTTCATTCTATATGCAGAATGTGGTCATGGAAGAAATATTAGAATCTGCAGCATGCAGGGTTACATAAACATTTTTTGTATCCTAGCACTTAGAATTTTCAAGCAAATTATGTGTGGAAAATATGGATCCAGTGGGGAGTTTCTTACAGCAGATACACTTTCAAAGACACTGACAAACAATAGAAGCAGAAAGCTTCAGGAGAGGAATCTAATCAAAATGTCACAGAGCTTCTAAAACCAAATTTCACTAGCAGGAAACATAAAATGAACGAAAATAAAAGGGAAAAGAAATCTTAGAGAAAGCCGAAAAAGTCAACGGTACCAGAGAAGAAAGCTGAAAAAGCTCAACCACACTGCAAGCAGAAACATTCACTCGGATTACATATATGTAATTGTTGCATATTGTGTTTAGTATCATTGGGTAACATTGGGTCATAGCCACAAGTAGTGTGGGATCTCCAATAAATACAGGAAACAATATAAACGAATCATTGAGCTATAAAGCTCCCAGGTTAGCTTTGCTTCAGGGTTGGTATAAATCTGCCTACTGCCATATACCCCTGTTAAAACAATAAAACCAAATATATCAATTAGCAGAAGCGTAGATCTATGTAATACAAAGTTCACTCACCACAATATTAATTATAAATATTTGGCCCTGACTATCTCATTTCATAGATTCTGTTCAGAATCTCTTTACAAACAGGTAATTCAAGCCTATACTATGCACTTCCAGAAGGCATAATAAAAAGTCAAAAACAGTAAAAATACAAAAAAATAAAAATACAATAAAAATAAAAATAAAAAGAATTGTCTAGGAGTGCTTCATATCAGGCAAAAGAATGAGGGAACAGAGGACATATATGGAGAGTCATAAGCCAGAAAAAAACATAAACTCAAACCATCAGTGCATTTGGTAACCATAGTGTCCTATATTTAGACTTGAAATAAAGAATTCATCTTCCAATTAACCACATCACATCATATGGTAGGGGGAGAGATCACAGCACTGCACTACATCTAATAAAAGGTCCTACTTGCTGGGACACTGAGTACATTTAATCCACAAGCCAAATAATGCACCTGTGAATAACAGAATGTTGACAGGATATGAATTTGATTTTCAAAAATTACACAAGGTGAAAGTCGCTTGGGCCAGAACTACTGGTATGGCTATACAGTGTATTCATTTTTCTGGAGCGGTGCTGTGTGCCAGCTAACACATGCAACACTGCCAAGGTTGGTCTCATAAGTCCCCAGAAAAATTGGACCTACTGGCCCTACTGTTCTGCAAAGGCTCAGCAATCTAGTCATGTGCCAGGGGAGAGTCCAGGGCATTTCGTTATTTGCTATCTCTGAATAAAGGAAAATGACTATCTACCCATAAAAAGTCTAAGTGCAGGCCTGATTTTCAACGTTTTTAAATTTCATTTTTAAAATAATAATAATAAAAAAAAAAAAAAAAAAAAAAAAACCTTCCACAAAATCATTGTGGATATCTCTCCCACAGGCTGGCTGATTTTAGCCTAATTCATAGTTCCTAGAACTATCCTCCTTTCTGGTTTGCAACTGTGTACCACCTAACTAGCAACTATTAAAATTGTATATATGAAGTAAGCATTAGGGAACCATTTAGCATATTCTATAATCTTTTAAGATAACTTACCAGTGGTTGACAAAGACCTGACTATAACAACTGCAAGTCCTTCACAGAACAGCAAGGAGCTCTTCTTTAGGATCACAGCTCATGAACTAGTATGACAGCAAACTTATTTTCTCAAGGATGGTATGTTATATCTTCCCTTACAAGGCAGCAGAGATGTAAAAGAATCTGGCATGGACTTTCACTTTCAAAGGACAGCTTGTATAAATACTGAAATCCAGAAATACAAGATTAGACATCTATCTATTTATCTAATTAGAGCCAATAAGGCACTGTACTTTTAAATTTAAGAAGTGATGCAGTAGTTTGAAAAATTGCTCTAAAAACAGATTTCTACTGTCTCACTATAATTCAATTTCAAATAGAGACAGATTCTTTGCCCCCTTCAATTTATCTAAGAATATGAAAAATGAATTGTTTCTAGCCCATCAATCCATGTCTGGAAAACAAATCAGACAAAGATAATGCAACAAACAGAAGAGAATCAGGCACATTTTCCATATCTGCACTGTTTTCAGTGCTATGATAGCATAGGTATCTCTGACCACCCAAAATAGTTGAACTGAGTGACCAGGCTGCGCAGAGTCCAGCCAGGTAAGAAAGCAGGATTTGAATGCAATAGATCTTCTGATACAGATACGCTTCATATAGTGAAAGAGAAACCAACGAACCATGAAAATTGCATTTAGCTGTCTCAAATTAAAAATTGAAATACATATTTTGACAATTGCATAATAAGACCAATTTTTTTCAGAGCTGCTGCAATTACAGCTGGGAGTAATTGGGGCTATCTGAAAACCCCATTCAATTTTGTGTTAGCTGCAGATACTTAAAATACGTGTTAAATATCTTCAGCTTCTAATTATGGAGTAAAAAGGCTAAAAACAGCTAAATCTGAGATTTTTGGCTTTAGTGTGCAGGTGCGTTTGAACCTCTGACTGCTTCTTCCACTTCAGTGCCTCATAAAACTACTTAGTCTGAAAGTGTCTGAGGTCAGCTCCCCAACTGAAGCATTAACAAATTGCAAGATGGGCAATAAGAGTAGATATGACTTTTTTCTGAGCTGTGTCCAAATGACTTTTTCTATTTTCTGTCTGAAAGTTGTCAGTAGTGTTGCATGAAGCAGCATAAGTCCAGCAGCTTTTCTGTAAATCAATACAGAATATTTTAAGTCTTTTAAGATCTCATACAAGTTCAGCTGAATTTTCCGAATGCTTCTGCATGCAGCATTTTATGATGTATCTCCTTAGAGGACATTTCTGAAATCCCACTAGTTCTCAGCAAATCAATTCCATGATACCCATGTGATTTAAAGGTAACATACTGAGAAGATGTGGGACATGAAAAAATACACTTAATTATAGTATTTAGGTGAAGTTTAATGCATAGAGAATGATTGGCAGTCAAAAGAAAGCTTAAGGATTTTCACTTGAGCTGTAAAAGGACTTATATGTGCTTGCAGTATTACAAAAAGCAGCTGAAGCCTGCCAACCAGACAATAGAGTGAAACCCAGTGCATGCTAACTAACAAAGACGCCTGGTGTGAAAGGATTGTATTAACTGCAAGAATGCTTATTATACAGGTATATTTCTTCCAGAACAATAAGAAACATTGCTACACTGTTCTCGGGATTGGAATAAAAACCAAATCTGCCAAGAAAAGAGCCCCAGTTCCCCGAGGAGAACTTCGTTTTCCAAAAGAAAGCAAGTCCTTTTTCTGTAGAGTCATTTACAGTGATCAGAAACTTTCCCACTGCTGGAAAGGAACAGGGGAAGGAAAACTCAGCATGTTTCTTTTCTTTGTATCAGTGCTCTTTACACAGTCTCTTATAAGCCACAAATTTAATAAGTTCATTAAATACACCCAGCTATATAGTGCCTTTAGGCAGCAGCAGGGGGATATTTTTTAACTTGTGATACACTGCACAAAATACATGTCAAGCTTTACCACTATTCAGATACCACTATTCAGATACCACTATTGCAAGAACCTGCCCATTAAAAGATTCTGTGCCAAATGAAGCTCTCTATTTTTCTCGGATGAAGCTCTCTATTATTCTAGTCAACTTTTTCAAGCCTTCCTGAACTCTGAAGTACATGTATCTGTTTTCCACAGGCTTGACTATCAGGAGCTCAGCTATTGTTGCAGACACTTACCATTGTTTTTGCATGCTTGCACACTCACATGTGGTGCTTGTGCTTATGCTCAGATTGGCCTGGAGAAGAGTTGGATCTAAGATTCAGGATTTCTCTGGAAGATACACAGAGATAAACACACAATATAACTATAGTGGTGGTGCTATTGTGTTGGAATAATAATGCAATAAAGCACCCTCCACTGGCAAGGAAAGTGCTGCAGCACTGACTAGCTCTTTCGACTCTCCAACAACTATGTAAGAGGAGTTGCAATGAATCTGAAATAGCTCAGCCAACATTGCAGCAGTTACTTCTCTTTTTATTTCTTTTCCCCAAGGCAAATGCTAGTATTGCTCATGGTTAGGCTAAATCCCAAAGGGGTATACTTGAAGAGAATCTTGATTGGATACAGTTTGCTGCAATATTTAACTTATTTGAAACCAAGAAGACGAGGATAGAGTACTTAAGGACGAAGAAAAGCAACAGCCATTGAGCAGGGAAGTTGTAGCCATGTGGTCCTTCTGTAGTCCCCATCAATAAGCACTTCTGGCCATAATCTGCCTCTGTACCCAGCAGTTGTTTTATTTAGCTCTTTAGTTGGTCCAGTGAAATCCCAAACAAATGCAAAGCATCAGTTTTTAGAGAGCTACAAACAGAGAGACTAAATGGCAAGTATGAGCAAAGAAGAATTCAATAGCATCATGCTTTTAAACATTAAAGTGTCAGCTTTTTCCTTTTCTTTGGTAAACAACAACAAAAAATGCAAAATTCTGTTCAAGGGAACATTCAGGGGCCAAAATGGTGTACATGCTCATGAGTATGTAATGATCCTTCTTCCTGAGGACTTGAGATTGAGCCTTGAAGCAACAATATTTTACACAAAGTGCATAGTTTTTTGTTTTT